>JAJJMC010023768.1:814613-969830 GCA_023531435.1 Papaver californicum | reverse complement strand
AATAATAATAATAATAATAATAATAATAATAATAATAATAATAATAACAAAACTGAGCAGGGGACACATTGGAGGTAGCCAAAGCTCTGAAAATCATACAAATGGAAGGCAGGAGGAGGGGACTGTTCCTCAACATCAACAAAACTGAGCTTTATTCGCCTACTGCAGACCCTAGAAGCCTTGTGGAAGGTATTTTTCCTGCTGACATCAATAGGCCTGTTTTGGGTGTGAAGTTACTTGGGGGTCCTGTTAGCCTTGACCCAAAGTATTGTAGTGATTTAGTGCAATGCAGAGTTGAGAAGACCATCCAGTTAATGGAGATTGTGAAGACTCTGCAGGACCCACAAATTGAGTTACTCCTCTTGAGGAACTGTGCTGGTGTCTCCAGATTATATTTCACAATAAGGACTACCAGTCATGTGGCTCTCCAGGTTCCTGCAGCACACTATGACCAACATTTAATGTAGTTTCTCAGGCATCTTGTCACTGGAGATGGGGAAGGGTTTGGCCCATTCCATTAGCGCATAACAACTCTACTTATGAAAGATGGAGGCTTGGGGGTCTACACAATGGGGGATACTAGCCACTACAGTTCCTAGATTCATGTATACAGACTAGACAGGTGCAGAACACCATCCTCAAAGCTCACATGGATACAGATTCACATCAAAGTTTCTAGCATGCTCTGTTTAATTTCCTTCAAGTATGTGAACTGCCTTCTTTAGTATTCAACATCCAAGCTACTGCCCCACGCCCAATGCACTCATTGGAAATTCTTTACTTTGATTTGGTTAAGAAGAACATACCCAACAGGTTCAATATGACTGAGCGTGACAATATCTTATGGCAATGCAATAAGCTAAACCATGCCTAAGATTTCCTTGAAGCAGTTCCTATTGCAGGGTTGAATCAGTCAGTTGGGCCTCGTCAGTTCCGGGCCGTTCTTTGCTAGAGGCTTGGAATAAATCTGTTTGAAGAGGACAGCTTATGCTCCAGTTGTGGGGGAGGGATAAATATTTTTGGAGACCATGCCTTACATTGCTCTAGTGAGGTGGGCCTCAAATTCAGACACGACTTGGTCAGAGACATGCTTACGGATATGTGCTACAAAGCTGGTGTGCCCGCTCGTAAAGAAGTCAAACTGGGCTTTCTATCAGACAACGGAAATTCCCTAAGGCCATCCGATGTTCTTGTATATAATTGGGAGAACGGTCGCGACGTTTTCCTTGACTTTACTGGAGTGTCCCCATTTACTAGAGACGGAAAAACCGCCTTCACGCCTGGTCAAGCCATTTTGAACGCCATTAATCGCAAACGACACAAATACCTAGACAAATGCAACGAGCATTGATATGGCTTTGGCATGCTCGCTTTTACTACCCTAGGCGAATTCGGAGAGGACACGGTTGATTTTGTGAAGAGGTCGCAGAATTGCATAGCTAGTCTTGACTACAACTATAAAATAGGCAATTCTTTTTTTTTTTTCTTCAGATTAGGCATTTCCATTCAAAAAGGGGTGGGGGCCCAGATTGTGGCTAGGCTTCCTACCATTTCTTTGTAATATGATTTTTCTCTCTAATAAAATCCCTTTTTTATAATAATAATAATAATAATAATAATAAGAAGAAGAAGAAGAAGAAGAAGAAGAAGAATAGGAAGAATAAAGTGGTTCTAGTACTTGATGGAGACTAGTGGTCATGGTAGTGGTGGTGCTAGACGGCAACTGCATGTACTTGATGGAGGCAATTTTCTCTAATGTGTTTGTTAATGATAGGTCTATATAATATTTCATCGGTGGATATATCTATGGCGCATATAAACCGGTTTAATCGATGGGGTTTGATTTGTTTTCTAGGATGAATCAGAACCGAGCCGAGAAAAGCCGGTTATCTGAAATCTAAAACCATAAAATACCGTTGGATGGACGGTTCCTGTTCGGTTTGGTTAAAAATATAATGGTTTCGGTTTGGTTCACGGTCCTGGTTCGGTTTTGTGCAGCCTTACTGATACTCATGTTTTATTGTTCACAGAGCGCCGATAACATAATACCATTGGCCTCAAGGCGTAAAAATTTCTCCCAACTGGAATGCTTACAACCTCAAATTGTATACTTCGTCCAACCAGGATGTTGTGTAACCAAACAGTAGGGTTATAAATTACACAAAGCACTTAGTTTCCCCAATTAAATAAGATTACTAAGTTATTAAAATCAAGCCTCTTACGCACGATTCTTGTAGTAGAGCTCCTAGATTATCACTTAATTAGTTTCTAACCTTAATAAAGGTATTGACTGAGTAAATCAAAATTCTCGATGTGCCAAGGTAAAGCATACGATCTTGATAAACAATTCTTCTTTGACCGACACTTGGTCTCGGGATTCTGGCACTTACTAACTAAGGTATGTATGCTTGAGTCTTTATAGAGTAAAGGTTTTTCCATCAAAGGGAGTAATTACTTCGTCTTTATTCTGATAGAGGTATATATAAAAAAAATTAATGTCTGGTTCAAAGCTTCAATCTCTTAGAGCAAGAAAACTCATGGGAGTAAAAGGCGAACCAAACCCAAATTTGTCCTTTGGTCTGTCCAAACCCAAGCGTAGTGGGGCGAGCAAAAATGAGTTTTGGTCCACTCTCCGCACTGTTGAGGATCAAATATGATCTGAGTACTGGACCAAATGAGATTATAGTCGAGCGTGCAGCTAGGTCTCCATCTAGTGCCAGGCGTTGCGCTAGGTCTCCGTTTCGTGGCAGGCGTAAGCTAGACTTACGTTTCATTTATCGGGCGTGAACCAAAATTACGCCTAACGAAGCGTTCACCCAACGTTGCGTCCAACGGAGCGTTACGTTAGGAGCACACGCAATGAGAGGCGTTAACCAAATGAACGCTCAAATCAAGCGTGAAGCTAGAGATCCGCCCAACGACAGACGTGATGTTATGGCTCCGCCCACTTCATATGTCTTCCTAGGCGTAATGCTATGGCTCCGCCCAATGACAGGCGTAATGCTATGGCTCCGCCTAGTCCAAGAAGAGTAGAAGAGTAGATATGTTAGTGGTAGGCATAATGATAGAAAGAAAAAAGACACACAGCTGGATACCATGGAATGTGAGACATCATCTCTTTTTCTTTTAATAGTAGATATGTTAGTGGTTAGACTTAGTTTCTTCCATTATACACAAATTCTCTATTTTAAAATACTTGACACTTTGTAACATAACTACAGACCTTATCTATCACACCTTCTACTCTGTTTTATTGTTTTACAAAGATAATGACAATATTCAACCGTTGCATCTCCTCTAAGATTGGCATGTTTTGCGTAATGCTATGGCTCCGCCTAGTCCCAACTTCATAGTTCAGTTTGCATAATGCTATGGCTCCGCCTGATGGAGAGGCGTTCAGTTACACGCACGCCCTTCTTAATTTTCCGCACGAACCACCTGCACGTATAGAATGTTAACCCGGCGTATAGCTAGTGAAACGCTCCATCAGGCGTTCGTCTATACACACGCCTGTCATCTGGGCGTTACGTTAAACATGCGTCTATCATCAGACGTTAGTTTGGGTAGCGTCTGATACCAAGCGTTCATTTTGCTTCCGCCCCAACCAAGCGTTATCTTACGCTAAATCCCGCATAACACAATTTCACCAGACACATATCTATGTGTGCGCCCAACAACAGGCGTTATGTTAGTGTAATGTGCGATCAAATTACCAATGTGTTTCGAACGGAGTAAAGAGCAAAAATATTTCTCTTTAGTCTTTTGGTATGATCATCCCACTGTAGACGCTCTTAGAAGTTCCTTATGTACATAATAACCTAGCCTTAACCATGCCAAAAATACCTCTAGTCTATAGTCAAAACCGTGTAACTAACAATTATGCATCAAACATATAAGGAATTATTAGAAACATACCAAAAATATGCAAAATCGATAGTGCAAGTTCTTAAGATGATTTCGAAACCAAATTACGAACAATTTTGAACTATTATGTTTATGCAACAATCCACAGTTATGTAACTCGTTATGTAAATCTAGTTCCAAACCCACTAAAAATAGTTTCAAAACCTATTGAAGAAAATTTTATTTTAATACTTTCTTACATAATGCATTTGCATACTAGAATTGAATCTTCAATTCTCTTATAACAAGCCCAATCCTTCTACGCCTATGATTCCAAGATCAATAAATCTCTACGTTATATAAATCTAACCAGTTCATTTAAGATATGTATAGTTCGAATCAAAGACCCACTATGGATTATTAGAGTATTCCAGTGATCTTCTGAATTCTGCTCATTAAGTCTTTAATTCTTCAATCATTACTGTTTACAATCAATGACGATGACAGATCTCAACCTAAGACTTTATAATCTAAATTGAACTAAGTAAGCTTGCAAAACTCGCGATAAAATTTGTGATAGACACATTTATGTGTCTTATTTGATCTCATATTTGTATTAATAGTTCTCAATTTTTGTACTAATATGATTATTTTCTATGTTTCTAGGTATTTTTGAAGAATAAACTATTATGGAATTTGACTCAAAAGTGTTAAAGGAACCCATCACTTGGATAGGGGCACCCACCTTCTTCTCCAATTCAAAAGATAAAAATTGGCGGGAAAATCTACTTTCTCCCATTATCAAATCTGTGAAGATCATAATCCAAAACTTTGGGTTATTTTGGAAGCTAAGACACGAATATTTTCCCTATTTAAAGGAATGAGCAAACAGCTTGCAGTTTTAACACGTCAAATCAATAAGCAAATCAACTCATATTTGTTTCTAGGAGAAAAAGAGGAAAGAAAGATATTCTCGATTGTTATCAATTTTGTGTAATAAAGGACATAATTATCATGTATTAATATGAAACAAGATCCAAATTATTCTTGGGTTCGAATATATAAAGAAACAACATGAAGAAGAATCAGATGGAGAATGGAAAAAAATATCACCGAGAGTTAATATCTCGATTTTCCGAGATTATTCTCATTGAATGAGAAGATTTGATAAGTTGGAATGGTTGTAGTATAAATAAAGATACAAAGAGAACAATGGGGAGGGGGAGGGGATGTCTCTGCCAGATTCGAAGAAGGACAAGAAAAAAAAGACGCAAATAAACTGTCATTTAAACCATTATCTTTTATTTCATAACCAAAAGCTAACACGACAGTTGTATGAATAGTATCAACTACAGTTCTGGCTGCACAACACTTTAAAGTTGTCGTAAATTCATTAAAGAATTCTAATCATTATGTGACGTTGTGAGTCCGTTCTTCTTTGTAATTTTTTATAAAATTAATAAATAAATGATTTTTTCTCTTTTTTTTTTATCCCTTGTGCCATGAATAGCTAGAACTCTCTCCAAGGATTAGAAAGGAAGTGCTACTGTATTTTCTAGCATGTTGTGACTATTTTCTATATAACAATTCTCTTAGACCTATTAAACTCTTGTTAAATCATGATAATAATTTCTTCACGTGCCCTAATGCTTTATTAAATGCGTTACATTTTCTTTTCAGAGACTAGCACATTTTAGTGGAGAAACTTATTAGTATTTTGAGAAATATCATTTAAATTAAAACAATCTATTTTCCGGAATGCAAATAATTATCCTAAGTCGTCTAGAGTAACTTTATAGAGAATAATATAGAGAATGGTTTGCCCACATCTAGTATGCATAATATTGATGGAATCTTGAATCCTAGGGTTTCTTTTGTTTGTATATCATTTTTAGTATTTTAAGTATTTTTAGAATTATATAATCACCAATCAATTTATTATTTAGCCTTATGTTCTCCGTCTTCTTCACACCAGTAGAATTATTATTTTTTTCTTCCGGAATTTTTCTCTCGACTCTGGCTTCATTTTTCTTTGGTCTCTTCACTATTTATAGATTTGAAAAACCCTAAGTAGCCTTCCTTAATCGATAAGGATGCAAATATCTATCCAAAACCAACTCTAACTCCGTTTTATCCAAATTCAGAGTATATCTCTTTTTTTTTCCGGCGTGACTCGACTCTGCAGCTTGTTTCACGGCCTTGAAACACTCAGAAGTGACGTGTTTTAGTCAAATTTATTTGTTGTGTCA
The DNA here is from genome assembly GCA_023531435.1 of Papaver californicum. Lineage (NCBI taxonomy): Eukaryota > Viridiplantae > Streptophyta > Magnoliopsida > Ranunculales > Papaveraceae > Papaver > Papaver californicum. The sequence continues at coordinate 963,738 of JAJJMC010023768.1, read as the reverse complement.
TATTGGGATATTGATTACTTGTTTTAATCCCAAAAATCTCGGTTACAAGCATTAGTAGAATAGAGAATTGAGCAAAATTTAGACACAAAAATGTGTCTATAAAATACCCTCAAACTTACTATTTGTTAGTCCTCGAGAAAATCTAATCTAGAAATAAAATCCTAACTCACTTTCGCAGGAATTGCGACTACATTTAGCATATGTAATAAGCCTTTAAACCCCTAGGTGTCCCTAGTGGACGAGTTTTGTCTCGTGAGGGTTTACAAGAGGTATACCCACAAAACCTTTACTCCAAACTCTAGCTACCTGTGAACGATTGAGGATAGACACTAAACAAGCTATTTATTTGGCATACTAAATTGTTTGTTTATATGAATCATTACCCTGTATGAATCCAATTGATGTACACGATTTTGCACTCGGCACACTAATATTCATATATAAGAAAACAAAGCTCTACTTAGATAGTTGTTCAACCACGGTACTCAGGATCTATCATAATACAATCACATGAAAAGATTTAGAAGATGGATATTGACAAAATGAAGTTTGCGCATGTTGACTAAGGTGAACGGTGTTTCCCATATTTGTCTGAAGGTCAGTGCCAGGATAAATCCTAATGGATTGAGATACGCTCCCACTGGTCTTAATCATAATACTAATATCGACCCAGCTGGTATATACAAGGGTCCCAGCGATCTATTTATTAAAAATAAAACAATTATAAATGTACTGACAACATGATTGGATCAAATTGAATCCAAGTGCATGGTCCTTATCAGCATCTTACATGATAGTTCTCATGGATCCTGCGTTCCACGCTTGCTTAGGCGACTGAGACAGGGAGAACACACGTAAATTTTTATCAAAGTGTCAATACTTGATTTTTTTTTAATAAAATAAAAATGGGGCTTGATCTTAAACACTCTATTTCATCCTGGCGGCGATAACAATTCGATACTGGTGCCCTACCAAATCACTTAGAGAAATACAAAATTGCAAAAATAAAAACAGAAAGTGATATGGTTGAGATAGACTCCGAGATATGGTGACAACTATCATATTATTTCTAACACCTGAACTCTGTCCTTTTATGAATAGACCATTTAATTGGGCACACCAATTCCTATAGAAAAAGAGCTAAGTTTCCATTTACCTAGAATGGTTAGTGTCATCCTGAATTGTTCGCAAGCTTCTAAATTTTGGAGTTTTATTATTGCACTAAAAAGTTTCCCCTTTACCCCCAAACTTAAATCAAACAGTGTCCTCAATGTTCCAAAACAAAGAGCAGTACTATTAGATAAGTAAAAAGAGGAATAAAGAGGTAAGTTAAAAAAGATAGTACCTGGGTGAAGCGTAGAAATCCTTCTATGGAGAATAAGACAGAAAATAAAAACCTAAAAACCTACAAAAATATATTAGTGTACAAAAACAACCTTGATGGTCAATCAAGGTAAACAGGTTCCTCCAGAGAGACCTCCTCAACATCACCTGTAGGAAAAGGCTCTAAAAATTGTTTCAATCTCTGACCGTTAACCTTGAAAGGACTTCTACCATCTTGAGTCTCAATCTCAATAGCACCATGAGGAAAAACAGAGCGAACAACAAAAGGACCGGTCCACCGAGAGCATAACTTCCCGGAGAATAGATGCAAATAAGTATCATACAAAAGAACTTTTTGACTTGGAGAAAATGACTTTCTTAAAATATTTATATCATGCACAAGTTTCATTTTGTTCTTATATTCCCTAGCATTATCATATGCATCTTTCTGAATCTCTTCCAACTCATTGAGCTGGATCTTCATGTGAGCCCCTGCCTTGTCAAGTGAAAAATTTAACTGCTTTACAACCCAATATGATCTATGTTCTAACTCGAAGGGAAGGTGACAGGCCTTTCCAAAAACTAGACGATAGGGTGACATTCCAATGGGGGTCTTAAACGCAGTACAGTAAGCCCATAAGGCATCAGTAAGCCTCAACGACCAGTCTTTCCTATTAGGATTAACTGTTTTCTCTAAAATACATTTTATCTCCATGTTGGAAACCTCTACTTGACCACTAGTATGTGGGTGATATAGGGTAGCTTCGTTGTGGGTAGTACCATATTTCTTCATCAAAAGCTTAAACGGTCGATTACAAGAGTATGATCCTCCATCACTAATCATAGCTCGCGGTGTACCAAAACGTGCAAATATGTTATCATTCAAAAAATGGATTACAACCTTGTGGTCGTTTGTTTTACACGAAACCGCCTCTACCCATTTGGATACATAGTCTACAATGACAAGGATGTAAAAATAACCAAAAGAATTAGGAAAAGGACCCATAAAATCAATGCCACACACATCAAAGACCTCAATGCATTTAATAGGGTTAAAAGGCATCATATTTATACGGGAAATGGTTCCTAACTTCTGACAACACTCACTAGCAGCACAGTAACTGTGGGAGTCTTTAAACAACGACGGCCAGTAGAATCCATACTGCAATATCTTAGCAGCAGTCTTCTTAGCACTAAAGTGACCCCCAAAAGAATGATCATGACAAAAGGAAATAATATTGGACTGGTCACTCTCAGGTATACATCTCCTAAATTATCTGGTCTGGACAATACTTAATCAAATAAGGATCTCCCAAAAGAAATGCTTTACCTCAACTAAAAACCTAGAACGATCTTGTTTACCCCAGTATTGAGGCATTCGACCAGTAACAAGATAGTTCACTATATTCGCAAACCAAGGTGATCGGGAAACAAAGAATAGTTGTTCATCAGGAAAGTTATCCCTCACATGAGGAGAATCATCATGGGAATCCACAATAAATCTAGACAAGTGGTCTGATACTACATTTTTAACACCCTTTTTGTCTCTAATTTCTAATGAGAATTCTTGTAGCAAAATGATCCATCTTATCAATCTAGGTTTAGTATCCTTCTTAGAAGAAGGTACTTCAAAGCAGCATGATCAGTAAAGACTATAACCTTAGAACCTAAGAGATAAAATCTGAACAAAAACAATGGCTAACAGTTCTTTCTCTGTGGTGGTGTAGTTCAGTTGGGCATCATTCAGATTTTTGCTAACATAGTAAATCACATAAAGTAATTTGTTTTCCCGCTGACCTAAAACAACACCAATAGCATAATTTTAAGCATCACACATTATCTCAAAGGGTAGGTTCCAATTAGGTGCCTGGACTTTGGGGGTGGTAGTGATTAAGGTCTTAAGATTCTCAAAAGCCTCTAAACAAGCACCATCAAAGACAAACTTAACATCTTTTGCAAGAAGATTGCAAAGAGGTCTAGAAATCAAGATAAAATCCTTAATGAATCGACGATAAAAACCTGCATGCCCTAAGAATGACCTAACATCTCGTAAAATTTTGGGAACCTGTAAAGTCTTAATAAGTTCAACTTTGGCTTTGTCTACCTCTATACCCTTAGAATATACGATATGTCTTAAAACAATCCCTGATCGAACCATGAAATGATATTTTTCCCAATTAAGCACTAAATTCTTTTCCTTAAACCTAGTAAACACTAGTGTCAAATGATGCAAGAACTTATCAAAATATGACCCAAATACTGAAAAATCATCCATAAAGACCTTTAGAAAGCGTTCTACCATGTAAAAAAATATGCTCATCATACAACGCTGAAAAGTAGCGGGTGCATTACACAACCTGAAAGGCATGCGTTTATATGAAAAGGTACCAAAGAGATAGGTAAAAGTGGTTTTCTCTTGGTCTTCTGGGGCAATAACAATCTGATTATAACCAGAAAAACCATCTAGCAAGCAATAATGGCTATGTCTAGCTAATCTCTCAAGCATTTGGTCGATGAAAGAAACGTGAAAGGGGTCATTGCTTGTGACCTTGTTCAATTTTCTATAGTCAATACAAAAACGCCACCCTGTGGTCACTCGGGTTGGGATTAACTCATTATTATCATTCTGGACTATAGTGATACCTGATTTCTTGGGAACAAGTTGAACATGGCTGACCCACTTACTGTCTGAGATAGGGTAGATAATACCCGTATCTAACAACTTAAGTACCTCAGTTCGAACTACTTCTTTCATGTTAGGGTTAAGTCGACGTTGCATCTCCCTAGGCGGTTTGGTATCATCTTTTAAATTTATCCGATGCATACAAACAGTAGGACTTATACCCTTAATGTCTGCTATGGTCCACCCTAAAGCTTCCTTATTGTCTTTAAGCACGGTCACTAGCCTACTTTCCTGGTTACTATCCATATCAGATGCTACAATCACATGCAAAATCTTAGATGAGCCTAAATACACATACTCCATAGTATCTAGTAGTTGTTTATGGTACAACTTAGGAGGCTCTTCTAAAGAATGAATTAGGGTAGACTTAGAAACTGGTAGTGGTTCGAACTTAGGTTTCCATCCATTACTAGTGTCTATCAAAGGGGCTGAGTCTAACAAAGCATTCACCTCATTAATCACATTCATCATCAAAATTAAACCCAAAGTGTGCTAGGAATTTCTCTAATGGATCTTCTAACAAAGTGTTTGGTAATGAATCCTGAACTAATGTTCCTATCTTGTTCACCTCTTAATGCACGTGTCATCTAGCTCGGGTGGTTGCTTACTAATATTGAAAATATTAAGCTCAATAGTCATATTACCAAAAGATAAGTTCATAATACCATTTTGACAATTAATGATCGCATTCGATGTAGCTAAAAACGGGCGACCTAATATCACAGGTATCTGATTCTCTAGGTCAGGGACAGGTTGGGTATCAAGGACAACAAAATCCATTGGATAAATAAACTTATTGACCTCAATAAGAACATCCTTTATGACACCACGAGGAATTTTCACAGACCTATCATCTAATTGCAGTGTTATCTGAGTAGGTTCAAATCACCAAGTCCTAGTTGGAGGTACACATGGTACGTAAGTAACTTCACACTGGCTCCTAAGTCAAGTAACGCTTTCTCAACACGGTAGTTAACTATTATGCAATAAATGGTTGGGAACCTGGGTCTTTGTACTTATGATTTGTATTGTTCTGGATAATTGAACTCACATGACTATCTAGAAAGGCTTTCTTTTGTACACTAAGCTTTCGCTTTCCCGCACACATATCCTTAAGGAACTTGGAATAAGTAGGAATCTACCTAATTGCATCTAATAATGGAAGGTTGATAGTGACTTGCTTAAAAACCTCCAATATGTCGTTAAAGTTGGATTCCTTCTTTGTTGGTGCTAACAGTTGTGGGAACGTGGCTCTGAGCACAAAATCTGACTTATGAGGAACTGCATCGGGTTCTTTAGAGACTTCGTCAGTCTCTTCAGCTACTGGCTCAGAAGGGTGAACTATAGTATGTTCACTATCATGTATGGTTACCTTGTTATCTACTACTTACCATTTCTAAGGGTTCTAATTGCATTAACATGCTTTAATGATTTTTCACCAGAAGATACTTCATGAACTCCTCTAGGAATGGGGTGTGGTTGACTAGGGAACTTGCATTTTTCTCTTTCTTTCAAAGACTCGACGATTTGACCAACCTGGGTTTCTAAATTGGAAATAGCCTGACTGTTATCCTGAACAATCTTTTGATTTTCTTGTAAACTTTGGTTGACTGACTGCTGAAAATTTGTAGTGTTCTGAGTTAATAAGGCGAAATACTCTGCTAAACTCATGATCGTCTTATCTATCGGATTTTAAAATTATGCTGGTCCAGAAGGATTCTTAGTATAACCAAAACCTGGGGGAACCTTAGAATTACTAGAATGACCTTGCCTCTGGCCCTTAGACCAAGAAAGGTTGATGGTTTCTCCACCAGGGTTATAGGTTTCTGAATAAGGGTCAAACTTCTGATGATTATCAAATCTAGTGTTATTATAAAGAGCATGGGCTTGCTCTTCAACAATTTGTCCTTACCAAAAATGATTTGGGTTCAATTCCACAACTAGATTGACTCAATTCTAAAACTTCTAACCTTTTTGATTGCTATTTTGGCATCTGATTCAAAAGATCCTTCTACCCTATTGACATTTCCTCTACTTAGAAGAATTCTTTTCTGGGGCTCCCTATTGTTTTCCCACTGCTGGCTTTTTTAGGCGATTTCATTTAAAAATGTCATCGCACCATCGTCAGTTTTATTTTCAAACCCACCCGTGCATAAAGACTCAATCATGGTTGTTGTCGAATAATCTAAACCCTCGTAGAGGATCTGAACTAGCCTTACTTTTCTAAACCATGATGAGGACATTGTGATAATAATTCATTGAACCTTTCCAAATACCTATATAAAGATCTCCCTCTTGTTGAGCAAATATGCAAATCTGCTACCTAATAGATGATGTTTTTGTGCCTAGGGAAAAACTTCTGGAAAAAGGTAGATGTAAGTTATTCATAGGTTTCAATGGACTCAGAAGTCAAACTATATAGCCAAGATTTGGCTTTGTCTCTTAGTGAAAAAGGAAACAATCTAAGTTTCAATGCTTCATCATTTTTAGGTCCTTAATCCTGATGGTACTACATATTTCCTCAAAATCCCTAACATGGAAATAAGGGTTTTCATTTTCTTTCCATAAGAAGATTGGGAGCATCTGTATGGTCCCAGTTTTTAACTCATAGTTTGCTTCAGTTTCAGCTACCTTGATACATGATGGACGAGAAGTCCTAGTCGGGTTCAACAAAGCTTTTAAAGTTGTCATTGCTGGCACTATCAAAGGACTAAGAATAACTTTTTTACACAGTGTCAAGTTCTCAAAATTTAAATTTCCAAAAATAGGGCCCTCAAAAGAAGGGTCTTTGAGGTCCTCGTTTCCAGGGATAAAACTACTAGGTTTGTCACTAATCAAACGACCAAGAGTGTCTCTTTTCCAAGCTCGCTCAGTGATGATTTCAAGTGGTCTTGGCATACACTAAAAAAATTAAATCCTAATTGGAAGTGAATTCTAAACAATCACAAGCAAGGCTGACTAAACCAAATCAAACCTATTGAATCTAGCAAACAAAAAGCATGATGGCTCCACTTAGATTGTTTCTAGACCAACTTCTATTCCTTTGAAAGGCAACTAGTTACAGTTTTAGCAAACCTCTTAGAACGATCCGAATTAGATTAAGTCGAACAGAAAAGGGATAATCTCTAAGAAGCTTTGATAACCCTGTCTATTTGGCAACGTTTCCCTGGGTTACAAGGCGGCTCTAATCATCTTAAAATAATCTTCCTAAACTTTGAGTTAGGATAACAAAGTAACCAATACAATCCTTTTGAATAACTTTCCTATAAGCTCGTTACCCTATCGGTCTCTTTCAAGTCAAAATTTTAAGCTTAGGTTCTCGTTTGGTAACGTGTTCCTAAAGCGGGCAAGAAGGAAACGGTGATGAAATACGAGTCGTTATCTTGTATGGCCAGTTCTTGCCCTTTACCAAGAAAAGTAAATCCGTATTCAGTTCCTCAACATACATGCATACGAAGGAATGCAGTAAACTCACTTGCAAGAGATTCGTGGGTTGATCAAGTCTTACCTCCCTACAAGACGGGGGATGAATCAGTTGTAGTCGACTCGGGCCAGCGACTCCTGTGTCAGTGTACGAACCCGAGGGACCGAGACAATATAGTAATTGTCGTCCTTCCCTGTTACAGTTTATATTTAAATTACCTACCCGTAGGGCTTAAAAATAAAAATAATGTCCAAATTCCCAAAATAAATTCCAAAAGTATCCAAAAATAAAAGAAGAAAAATTACAGGAATAATCAAAGATTTCCTAATACAAATTTTTAATAAATAAATAAAATAAAATATAATTAAAAATAAAATTATTTGTATTCTTTTCGTTCTTTTAGCTTTAATTTTAACTCCAATTCTTTAATCACCAAAGTCTTTTGCTCAATTTCCTTTTAATCCAAAATCCAAAACCTGTAGCAAAAAGATAAATGCCCAAGAAAACGTAAAATAGAAAAAAGTGAAAATAGTACTAAAAACAAAAATAAAAACCTGAAAAATAAATCTAAAACTCTAAACCCAAAGACAAGTCCACCTCGGCGGCGCCAAAAATTGTTGTGTTTTAGAAATAATGGTAAAAGATTCGATACTCAGACTTGTAAAGATTTGATTTTTAAACCTAATTTTTAATACTAAAAATAAAGAAAATTAAATTAGAACTAAATTCGGATTATGGAAAGAACTGAGACTAAGGATTCCACCATTAGCCAATTTTTCAAGTGATTTAACATTAATAAAAATCTTGCAACTCATATATTCAATTGATTTTAAATATTGCCAAAGTTAGATTTCCAAAATAATAGTTGTAAATCAAAAGTATGAGACATCAAAAGCTCTAAACACAGCATGACCCATCAAAATAAAACATAACTAATTGATAAAAATCATTTTTTTTCAAATTTAATTCAAAGAAAATAATTACAAAAGAATTACAAAAATTAATAAAATAAGAATTATCACTTTATTAGCTCATCATGTTGGAAACACTCTCCAAATAATTGTTCATAGCTCAAAAAGTGTTTATAATGAAGGAATAAAAATAACACAGAAGATTTGATACGAATATAAATGTTGCAGACTGTGTTCTCTGTGTGGCTGAAGAGAATAGAAAATAGTAGAAATAAGGTACGGTTCATGGACGTTGAAAAGATATAAAACAATACGCAACAAAATCAGCGACTGTTTTTTCTAGCCTTATGTTCTTCGTCTTCTTCACACCAGTAGAATTATTTTTTTTCTTTCGGAATTTTTCTCTCGACTGTGGCTTCATTTTTCTTTGGTATCTTCACTATTTATAGGTTTGGGGAACCCTAAGTAGGCTTTCTTAATCGATAAGGATGCAAATATCTATCCAAAACCAACTCCAACTCTGTTTTATCCAAATTCAGAGTATATCTCTTTTTTTTTCGGCGTGACTCGACTTTACAGCTTGTTTCACGGCCTTGAAACACTCAAAAGTGACGTGTTTTAGTCAAGTTTATTTGTTGCGTCATACTGGGATATTGATTACTTGTTTTAATCCCAAAAATCTCGATTCCAATCACGGTTAGGGGTGCACAAAGGTCCGTTCGTCTCGGTTATTGGCAGATTGGAGTACATATACCTCCCTATGGTCGGTTCTCTACCCGTGTACCTGTACCCTGTACCCTATACTCTCGGTTCGGGTCTGGAACCGTACCCGTCTTCTCGGTTCCGGACATGTACCTGTTTTTTTTTCTAATCTAAAATTGAAAAGCTCTGAATTCAAAAACCAGTTGTGACAGAACATGAAAGACTGAGCATAAACTTACTCTAATTAAGCAAACCGAGTACAAGCCACTGCTGCTTTGTGACAGTGAGTCCATGTTCACATGTTCACACCTATAAATGCTAATGAGCCTCCAAGTTTGGAGAATCAGTAAAGAATTTGAGAACGGGAATAGAAATGCAAGTAACTATGAAAAGGAAATAGTTATTCAGAAAATAAGTTAATCTAAAGAAACCAGGCTAATAAACATGACAAAAAAAAGGAACCAGATGAGAAGAAACCATGCAGGAAAAAAGAAAACAAAACAACATCTACACTAAACAACACCATCTAGATAATACAACAAGTAAGAAAAGCACACCTTAATACAACATAATTAAGCAAACAAAGTACAAGGCTAAAGGAGATAATTGCTACCAAAAAACAAACTCACATATGCTAACACACCACACCAACATGATAGCTACAAGGACAGACTGAACATAAACTTACTAACAAAACAATCTAGCCACTCTGCTTTGTGACACTGCTGTGACAGAACATGAAAGATTGAGCATAAACTTACTCTAACTAAGCAAACAGAGTACAAGTCACTGCTGCTTTGTGACAGTGAGTCCATGTTCATATGCTCACATCTGTACATGCTAATGAGCCTCCAGGTTTTGTAGGACAATGAGTCCATGCGTAAATACAAGTCTGGTCCCAAAAATGGGAAGCATAACAAACACTACAGTTGCACTTTCTCTAATTCATCTCAAACAAATGTAATATTATGATATGAGAATGATATGATGCTTGGTGCAGTTGCCTGCAAATGGTAATCGTTTGCACTTGGGATTCAAAGTTCCAATTCAGGGAAGAAAAAAGTAGTTACACCACAAGACTTGAAAAGGGGTTATTTTCATTAGGGATGAGGAAAAAACAAAAGCATAACTTCACATTTACAAGAACATATCAGCAAAATGATAGAAAACTATGAGATTACTTGGAAGTGATCTTGTTCAGAACATATTAACTATCACAGATTCACCATCATTCATAGTTTTTCTAAACCATCACCACATGTACATGAGCATTCTAAACATCACACACCATATGAATGAGAACATTATAAATCATCACACACATGCTTCACAAATTAGAAAGAATCCTATGATTAACAAGAACTGATTGCTAAAAATAAACATGAGAGACACCATCACTAATAAAATTAGTAGATGCAAAATAAACCCAAATAGAAAAATAGAAAAAACCCCTAAACAAAAAATTATGATTTTAATATAAAAAAAAAATGAATCAAATCAGATCAGACTCATCAGAGTGATGTATAATGTTTTACCTGTAGATAATCAAAATGGCTTTTGCAAACTGCTACATCGAAAAAAAATAAAAATTAAATTAAAAACCCTAACTTCAAACGAATTGAATAAGCAAACAGGAAACCAAAATCGTAAAACCCTAGCATCACCTGATGATATTTAAAATAGAGAATCATTGAAGAAGAAGGTGGTACTGATGGTGGTGGTTGTGACGAGATAATGGTGGTGGAGGTGGTGTCGCTGTGGTCAGACCTTGGTGATGAAGAACAGAAGAAATTTCTTCTTCTTATTTCACACACAGACAGACGAAATGTGTTCTTCTTCTTTCGATCGAGTAACCTAACATAGAAACAGAAGGATGGGGTTGAAATTTTAATATCTAATCAACGGTTAAAAATATTTAGTGCATTCGGTTCGGTTCCGATCGGTTCCTAGGTAGAACCTGTACCTAGTAGCTGGGTGTAGTCGGTTCTTTTTTTTTGTACATTTACCCGTCCCGAGCTCCTCGGTTCCAGTCCGGTTCCGGTCGGTTCCTGTGCAACCCTAATCACGACAGATAGCTCTTCACGCGTGAAAGAAAATTTTTCCTGCCCTTTCTGGATTTTTGAAATTGAAAGGGGGTGCCCCTAATCCAACTGACGGGTGCCTTTATTAATTATTTTGGGTGCCTTTAGTAATTTTCTGGGTGCCTTTAACAATTTTTGAGCCGATTTTTCCACAAATATTTATTTCTCAAAAATACCTACAAATATATAGAAACCCATAATAAGTACAAAATCAAGCACTAATAGAATAGAGAATTGAGCACAATTTAGACAGAAAAATGTGTCTATCAACGTGGTAGCCTTTTAGCTAAGTTTACAAACTGATATTCCCAAAAAGATGGAAATTAGAATTGCGAGAGAAAACTACATCTATGTTCTTAACCTATGAGAGAATAAACGTGACGGACCTAACCATCCATGTTGGAGACAATTAGGCCAGAGGGAAATATAGAAAGACAGAACTAACCAATCATTAGTGGAGAACACCCTTTTGAGTGAGGCACCAAACCTTAAATTGATCTCTTAGAGTGTTTCATCTGCATAAACTCCGAGCAGACTGATGAGATACTCAACCTCGCACCACTTTCATCACTTTTTGATCTCTGAGTGCTAATTGTTATCACCATGAGGGTGACATCAGAACTAGCATCATCTTGTAGTCTCAGTCAAAAAAATTAGAATTCTCTCTCAATAGAAACTCAGCATCATCAACAAGCGGAGCAACAAGTTGAAGACGTCCAAGGTTTACAAGCAACAAAGGGAAAGAACATTACATATTTAAAGTGACAAACAACGTAACAAAAGATGTAAATTTTTTGAAGCTTTGTACCAACAATTGTGAAGATTCAAGTGCAAAATTCCTTCTCCATTGGAAAGTAAAGTTTTATCACTCATTCATTTGTTTTATGTTTTTTATTTATTCTATATAAAAAAAAACAAATATCAAAAAAAATTGTGTAATAATTTCATTAGTAAAAGCCACGAAGAAGAAGAAATTCAAAAGAAAGTTTCAAAACAACAAGTGATCGAAGAAATAGAGGAAAGTTATACAAGTTTCTAAGGTTTATCATCAAGGTTTGAAGACAGAGTTGTTTCCATTGAACACTGTGAGAGAGTTGTGAAAGTAGAAGGTGAAAGTATGTTCCCATCCTCATTTATGGTCGATTTCCTAAAAAATCATCAAATTTCTTTTCCTTTGAGATCATCAGAAAAAGATTTTGCTTTGAGATCGTCAGAAAAAACGTTACCATCAATAGTGTGTACGTATTCTCTCTTCAATCCTGCTTAGACACCGGTGTAAACCTTAAAATCGTTTTCTGAGTGCAAATTCATAAAACCCTATGGTGAGCCAGAGTCGAGGTGAAATTCTTATTCAGATGCTCTGTTAGTCCATTGTCCATCTGGCAAAAAACATCTTTGGAACTGGTTCAATTCGTCATAATATCTCTCTCATTGATTAACTGTATAAGCCTGTATTTTCTCTGACACTTTTAATTACTTGGCATTTGGAGGAGAAAATTTATTTCTTCATAGCTCTTTGGATATTTATGACATTACAAGTTGGAATAAAAGGTTTTGTGGGTATACCTCTTGTAAACCCTCACGAGACAACACTCGTCTGCTAGGGTCACCTAGGAGTTTAACGGCTTGCTGCACATGCTAAGTGTAGTCGTGATTCCTACGAAAGTGAGTTAGATTTTTATAAGTTTGAGGGTATTTGATAGACATATTTATGTTTCTTATTTGATATCATATTTGTATTAATAGTTCTTATTTTTTGTACTAATATGATTATTTTCTATGTTTTCAGGTATTTTTAAAAAATAAACTATTGTGAAAAATTCGGGTCAAAAAGTGTTAAAGGAATCCTAGGAATTGATAAAGACACTAATACCTTGGATAGGGGCACTCACCTTCTTCTCTAATTCAAAAGATAAAAATTAGCGGGAAAATCTACTTTCTTCCATTATTGAATCTGTAAAGATTATAATCCAACCCTTTGGGTTATTTTGGAAGCTAAGACACAAATATTTTCCTTTTCTATTTAAAGGGATGAGTACACAGTTTGAACAAGTCAAATCAAGAAGCAAATCAAGTCATATTTGTTTCTGGGAGAAAAAGAGGAAAAAGAGATAATAACGATTGTTATCAATTTTGTGTAATAAAGGATATAAGATATATTCTAGTGTCTTAATATGAAACAAGATCCAAATTATTCTCGGGTTCGAATATATAAAGAAACAGAGTGAAGAAGAGTTAGACGGAGAATGGAAAAACTATCACCGAGAGTTAATATCTCGATTTGTCGAGATTATTCTCATTGAATTAGAAGGTTTGATGAGTTGGAAAGGCTGTAGTATAAATAGAGAGACAAAGAGAACAATTGGGGGAGGGGGGTGGCTCTGCCAGATTCGAAAAAGAAAAAAAATCAGAAAACAATTTTGAGTTGCATCCAAATAAGTAGAAGAAAAAGAAGAAAAAGACGCAAAGAGACTGTCATTTAAACCGTTGTCTTTTCTTTCATAATCAGAAGGTAAGGCGACAATTTTATAAATAGTATCAACTGCAGTTCTGGTTGTACAACACTTTAAAGTTGTCGTAAATTCATTAAAGAATTTTAATCATTCCGCGACGCTGTGAGTCAGTTTTTCTTTATAATTTTTTATAAAATTAATAAATTAATGGTTTTTTCTCTATTTTCTTTTGACCCTTGTTCCATGAATAGCTAGAACTTTCGCCTAGAATTAGAAAGGAAGTCTTACTGTGTTTGCTAGCATGTTGTGACTATTTTCTATATAACAATTCTCTTAGACCTATTAAACTCTTGTTAAATCATAATAATAATTTCTTTATGTGACCTAATGCTTTATTAAATGTGTTACATTTTCTTTTCAGAGACTAGTAAATTATAGTGGAAAAAATTATTAGTATTTTGAGAACTATCAATTAAATTAAAACGATCTACTTTCCAAGATGCAAATAATTATCCTAAGTTGTCTTGAGTAACTTTATAGAGAATAATATATAGATGGTTGCACACATCTAGTACGCATAATAGTGACGGAATCTTGAATCCTAAATTTTCTTTCGTTTGTATATCATTTTTAGTATTTTATGCATTTTTAAAATTATATAATCACCAATCAATTTATTATTTAGCACATTAATTAATTAAAAGTTAGAAATTACAATTCTGAAATCCATGTGGAACGAATCGTGCTTGCATACTCTCTCATCGACAACCGCGCTCTTACGGTATAATTAAAATCCTATCATTTTGGTATTTAAACATTGATAATTTTCTAAACTTAACATATCAACACTTGTAGAGTTCAATAAAGTGATACGACAGCACAAAAATATATTGTCTGTATCGTCCATAATCAAGCAAAGTTCTTCCCTAAAAACTTCACCTGACCATCATAAAAAATATTCACCATATAAAAAGTGGACCACACACACGTACCTGAAACTGGGAAAAACTTTAATTCTAATAAATACATACCATCTTTGTTTTTCGTAAATGTCAGCAGAGCTCTGTAGAAATGTGGTTCTTGAAATCGACAGAAAATAATATATAGTTTATCCAACTTGTAAACAAATTTTGAAAAAGCATCTGAATATGATTTCATTTGCATAAATCAAGGAATTAAGAACCCATAAAAAGTTATAGACTTACAAAATGAAGATCGGAAGATAAAAATTAACACCCATAATTAAATAGCGTTTGAATATTTTCAAACTATTAACTTTCACCCGAATACAATGGTCGTTTTAATAAAGTGGCGTTTGAATATTTTAAAACTATTAACTTTCACCCGAATACAATGGTCGTTTTAATAAAGTGGCAATTATAGTTCGTTCCATAGAGACTTATAAAAAAATCATTCAAGCCTAAAAATAATATTAAACTAGTATAAATAATATTAAACTAGTAAAAATAATTTAGAATAGAATTAATTAAATTAAATTAAAATAAATGATTACTATAACAATTTTAAATACAATTAGGATTAGGGTTTCGACCAAAATAAACGTGTTGAAAATAAATAATGATGCAATAGTTTATAAATATTTTTAGTATAACCCTTATATAATAGTTGTAAATAATAAGCATGAAATATCAAAAAAGTTCTAACTTATGCATGAAGCATCACACTCCTAATAATTATTTAAGAAAATATATTTTAAACAATATTATTACGAAAAAGAGATAAAAATAATTTTAGAAAATAATATAACTCATCAATAATTAAACATCCATTAATAGCTTCCTTCATCGTTCTAGTCATGAGAGATTTGACTATTCATAGTGGAATTAAAAAACACGATATGAATGGGTAACAAATTTAGCTACTCGTGGTGGAATTCAAAAACACGATGTGGATTGGTAACATCATTTTTATTAATTCAATGTTAATAAGCTATAAAATATAATTGATTTCAACTTAATGGTAGGAACACAAGTACAGACTCCAACATATAAAGAAAACAATACTATCATAATTTCTTCTCTCTCTGTATTCGGCTATAATCCCCCTGATCAACTCTCTTGTACCACTTTTATATCCACAATATTACTCTTTGTTGGTCTTCAAAGTCTTATTCTAGGTAAACAAGAATTAGTCAATAACCATCAAAAGTCGAGTATAATCTGTCCAAATAGTGTAATCAAATAAGACATAAGAACCAACTTGTTTCGGTTAGGAAACAGATAAGGAAACAAGTTCCGCTAGTGTATAATCGAAGTAGCCTAAGAAGGAAGCCCCACCTGTTGACAGATGACACATGCTTTCTTGGAGAGAATCTCATAATCTAGGAAACCGATACATCACCAATGAAAGCATCGTGAGGTAGCAAAGCTCTACTTTAGTCCAAACAAGTCATAGAAAAGAAAACCTGTTTTTTTTTTACTCGGATAAAAAGATCCTGATATATATGGGAACGGGACCCATAACTGATTTCTTTCTATAAACGTTAGACCATTAGATCCGCTTTTGCAACAAACTATAACGTATAGTGTATACTTTTAACACTTTAATGGCCTGTTTGATTGGAGAGAATGAAATCAATTTTTTGGAAATACTATATCATTTCTATATTTAGTAAATAAGAATAAAAAGAGTTAGGAATACGATTTCCAAAAAATAAAGAAATTTAAAATCCATAGGGCTGGTAGGTTTAGGATTCTTTCCTATCATGGAATAGAATTTCCTTCCCGTCATCCAAACACACCATAAGTTTCTTCTCCTTTTATGAAAAATATCACCCACTGTATTAGACCATCTAAGCCAAGCCAAAACAAATTCATGATCCAAATCAAATCTCTCCTAGACCAAATGCTAGACTCGTGATCCAAACCCGGTCCAGTAGTTGTTTTTTGCACCGCAACTGAATTTTGCTATGGGAAAATTAGATTTAGGCCCCACCCATGGATAATCCGTAATATCAATCCCCTAATTAAAACATATTTACACTCACAACCCAAATTAAATATAGTTTTAATATAAGTTTAAATGACCAGATTAACCTTAGGTTTATAACTGTCTAAATCTAGATTTCTCTCGAAGAACAAAACCATTTCCACTTTGTGGAGAGAGAAAATAGATCTGAGAAGAAGAGAAAAAAAGCTTAAAAACTAAAAACAATTAAAACCAGGGAAAAAACGATCGATCCATATGAAAAACAAGTCAAAAGTCAGAGAAAAATAAATCAAAACCAGAAAAAATGACTGATCAATCATATTAAATTCAAATCAAAACCTAAAAATTTGATCATACTCAAATCAAATCAAATCAAAAATCAACATAAAAAACAAGATCGAAAGCGTACGAATAAAAAAAGAAATCAAGTCGGACGAAAACCTAGACGATCAAACATTTATAGGTATATTTCGTTCGATTTGATATGATTATAAGCTTTCTTGTAATTTTAATTCGAATACAATTTTGTTCTAGGGTTATATTTTGTTTTTGTTTGATCTTGATTTCGTCTTCTTCATCTGTGAAATTAATTTGAAGTTGTTATTTGAAAAGTTTTAAGTAAGCTTGTATTTTTGGTTTTGGTATTTCACTCTTCTTACAGTGGTGGTGGTGGTGACGTGAGTATTGATGGTGGCGGTGGTAGTGATGGTGGTGGCAGTGGATCTAGTGAAGGTGAGAATGGAGCAAAACCAATTATTGGCGGAGTTGAAAAACTTCAAAAAATATTTCAACAATAAGCAATCAACAATCAGTTAAAACTTTGATTATTTTGTTGGTTATATTGGAAACACCAGTTATTTTTTATAAGTACTTTTAGCATTCAGTTTGGTTACAATAAAAAGATCTGGTCTAATTTTAAAGTTATCTTTTTGTTGGTTGCAAAAATTGTATAATTTATGTTAAGTTGCAAAATTTATTCCTTTTGTGTCTAGCTAAATAGCAGGTGTACTTAGGAGTTACACATGTATTTGACAGTTGACTAAGCAGTTACACATGCATTTGTCCTGTGTAATTCAGAAGTTACACATACACATAACATTTGTAAATCAGAAGTCACACATATATTTGGCTTGTGTAATAAATGAGTACATATGTATTTGGCTTTCTTAATCAGTTAATGCATATGGCATGTGTGATCAGAAGTTACACATGTATATGACATCTATAATCAAAAGTTACACATGCATATGGCCCATGTAATCAGAAGTTACACATGCATATGACATTTGTTACCAGGAGTTACACATGCATTTGGATTATATAATAAGCGAGTACACATGCATTTGGCTTGCATAATCAGCAATTACTGCATATGGCATGTGTAGTCAGAAGATACACATGCATTTGGCTTGTGTAATAAGCGAGTACACATGCATATGGCATGCGTAATTAGAAGTTTCACATGCATATGGAATCTGTAATCAGAAGTTACACATACATTTGGCTTGCGTAATAAGCAAGTGCATAGGAGTATGACATGTGTAATTAAAATTTTCACATGCATATGGCATCTGTAATAAGCAGTTACATATGCATTTGAAATGTGTATAAAAAGTTACACATACGTATGTAATCTGTAATCAGAAGTTACACATGCATTTGACTTGCGTAATAAGCGAGTACACATGTCATGTAGGACATCTACTAGATTTAGGATTTATATATTTTTATTAATTATTATTATTATAGGTATTTCTTATTTTTAAAATTTGTTTATTCTGAGAAGTTATTTATTTATAGAATTACTTAGATGGTAAGTTAGGGTTTCTAGAGTTTTCTTAGAATTAGAGTTCAAGTCTTCCCTATAAAAGGAGACAAGTCTATTGTAGTTTATATCACAATTAAAAATATTCATTCAAAACATGAGTTAGTCTCAGTTATCCCTCTTTTTCTACCCTATTTTTTATATTCCACGCTTCCGTTCTCCGACAAGTGGCATCAAGAGTCTGTCTTCGATCCTCTTGTTCTTTTCGATCTAAATCTTCTTTATCCTTTCGTCTCTTCTACCTATTGAGATCTCCGTATCTCTTCGTCTAAATTCTATCAACTATCCTTTTATTTTTCATCTATCCAAACAAAAAAAAAACATCACCTTCTACTTTCATCTTTTAATCTTGGCTTAAATTACTGCCTTACCTATCTTTTTCTTTGTCTTTTCTAATTCTTAGTTCAAATTCATGTCTTACCTTTTCTACAAGATTCTTTGGTGAAAATTCACAAAAAAAGAAAATAAAAAAAAGAAACCTATTTTAATCTTTCTGTTTCTACCCATTTTTCATCATGATTGGTATAGAAAAAAAAAACCTTGTTAGTTTTGAAGACATCGTGCGTTGATGTGGTTTTAATATAGTGGTAAAAAGGGTTTGATACTCAGACTTGTGAAGATTCGATTTTCAGACCTAATTTTTAATAAAATCAAGAAAATTAAAATAAAGTTGATTTAAAATTTATGGGAAGAACTAGGACTAAGGATTCCACCATTCTCCAATTTTTCCAGTGATAGAAATCTTGCAACTCATGTATTCAGTTTAATCAAAACATTGCCGAAGTTAGGTTTTCAAAATAATAGTTGTAAATCGAAAGCATGAGACATCAAAAGCTCGAAACTCAGCATGACATATCAAAAGAAAACACAACTAATTGATAAAAACCTTTTTTTTTTCAATTTTAATTCGAAGCAAATAATATTAAAAGAATTGCAAAAAATAAATAAAATAAGAATTACCACTTTATTATTGGAAAAATAGCTTCCTCCATCGCCCCAGTGATGGTGATTAGCTCATCATGTTGGAAACACTCTTAAAATAGGTTTTTATAGCTCAAAAAGTGTTTACAATGATGAAATAGAAGTAACACAGAAGAACAGACACGCTTACAAGCGTTACAAATGATGTTCTCTGTGTTACAGAAGAAAGAAAAGAAAAAAGATAGAAAAGAACGGACTTCAGGCGCTTCAGAAACATGACTGAATCAACGACATCTTCAGCGACAGTTTTCACCAGCCTTATGTTCTTCCCTTGTTCTTCCACCAGCAGAAAATTGGTTTTTCCTGAACTCTTTTCGGTGATATGTGGCCTGCCTTTTCTTCGATTCTCTTTGGTATTTATAGGTTTAGGTAACCCTAATACATTATCCTTAACCGATTAGGATGCAAATCCTTATCTAAATCCAACTCAAATTATGTTTAAATCCGAAACAGGAACAACTTTCTTTTCCGACTGTGAATCGATTTTGTCAAGCAATTTTTCCGGCGTGAAATAGTCAGAAGTTCTGTGTTTAATCTTGTTTTCGATTCTTCTTTAATTGGGTAACTCAGAATTACCCAAGCTCTTTAAAACTCGTTTTTCACCAAACTCAGAAACTTTCTCACGTGATACCTTTTCTTCCCGCCATTTTTTGATTTTTGAATTTGCAATGAAGGTGCCCCCAATACAACATTTGGGTGCCTTTAGTAATTTTTTCGGGTGCCTTTAACAACTTTTTGAGCCAATTTTTTCACAAATATTTATTTCTCTGAAATACCTACAAAGACATAAAAACTCGTAAATAGTATAAAATCAAGCATTAACAAATAGAGAATTGAGCACAATTTAGTTACAAAAATGTGTCTATCAAATACCCCCAAACTTATTATTTGCTAGTCATCGAGCAAATCTAATCTAGAAAATAAAATCATAACTCACTTTCGCAGGAATCGCGACTACATTTAGCATATGTAATAAGCCTTTAAACCTAGGTGTCCCTAGTGGACTAGTTTTGTCTCGTGAGGGTTTACAAGAGGTATACCCACAAAACCTTTACTCCCAGTTTTAACTACTCATGAACGATTGAGGATAAACACTAAACAAGCTATTTATTTGGCATACTAAATTCTTCGGCTCTGGGAATCATTACCCTATCGAGTCCAATTGATGTACACGAGTTTTTACTCAAGCATACTAAAACTCATATATAAGAAAACAAAGCTCTACTCAGATAGTTGTTCAACCACAATACTCAGAATCTATCAAAGTTCAATCACATGAAAGATTTAGAAAATGGATGTGGAGATGATGAAGTTTGCGCATGTTGACTAAAGTGAATGATGTTTCCCATATCTGTCTGAAGGTCAGTACCAGGATGAATCCTAATGGATTGAGATTCATGGTCTTAATCATAATACTAATATCGATTCAACTGGTATATACAAGGGTCCCATCGATCGATTTATTGAAAATAAAACAATTATAAATGTACTGACAACATGATTGGATCAAATTGCATCCAATTGCATGGTCCTTATCAGCATCATACATGATAGTTCCCATGGATCCTGCGTTCCACGCTTGCTTAGGCGACAAAGACAGGGAGAACATAAACATATTGCTATCAAAGTGTCAATACTCAATTTTTTTTTTCTTTTAAATAAGGATTAGAAATGGGGCTTGATCTCAAACACTCTATTTCATCCTGCGGTGATAACATTCGATACTGGTGCCACACCAAATCACTTAGAGAAACACAAAAATTGCAAAAATAAAAATAAAAGGTGATATGGTTGAGTAGACTCCGAGATAAGGTGACAACTATCATGTTTTTTCTAACACATGAACTATGTCCTTTTATGAATAGACCATTTAGCTGGGCACACCAATTCCTATAAAAAAAATCTCAGTTTCGATCTACCTAGAATGGTTAGTGTTATCCTGAATTGTTCACAAATTTCTAGACTTTGGTGTTTTATTTTTCACTTAAAAGTTTCTCCCTTACCCCCAAACTTAAATTTGACATTGTCCTCAATGTTTCTAAAGATGAATGATTAAAAATATGAACAAGGAGAAACTGTTACCACTTTAAGAAAATGAGTTAAGGAAAGATATTACCGTATCGCATGAGCATGGGTTACCTCCCCAAAAGTGCTAAGTTTAAAGTCTTCAGCCAGACTAAGAAAGAATAAGTCACCTCATAGAATCATATAGCAATAGTCGGAACAATTGTGGGTCATCTGAATCAAATAGTGCTATCACAAATAAGAGGAAACTGCAACAGGCCAAGAAAATGGACAAACCAAGCACACCCTCATCTAGTTTTTTGTTTAAGACAACTACTTCTAGTTGTGGTTCATGTTCATGCTCTATAAAAGGGTCTAAATAAAATATTTTCTTGGGTTGGATTTCCTCGTAGGCAGGATCAATAGGATCACGTAATTGTGGATCCTCAAAGTCAATCAGATTTGACTCACACAATTGACTACTATGAAGGTGGTCATTCTTAAACAAATATGTCGATTCTAATTCCCTAAAGTAATTAGGCTTAGTCTCAAAAGTTCATAACTGACACATTTGAAATCCATACGTTCCCACATATGGAAGAAAATATTTTGGTGGGAAAACAAAGTCAATCTTGGTATTATCGCGTAGGTAAACCACATCGACCAGATGATGGGTTTCTAATAACTGAGCTTCTTTCTGGACATGATTAGGTTCGGGAAACAGTTCTTGAAAATAGTCTCTTAATATGGTAGAGGCACAAACATCAATTCCCAAGTGAGGGACTTTTAAAAGAGTCAAAGGTAAAGCACAGGGATAATGATAATCACCCCCAAACTTAGAATTTTGAGTTTCTCTAGATAGACTAGTCACAATTTCCCTAATTTCTAGATCATCATATTCCTGAAAATAGTCAATTGCTTCTTCTGAGTTATAATCAAGTGGTGCATCCTCACTCATATTTAAAATATCTACGGGTCTATCTTTGTTATCTAAGACTATTGTTTCTAAATCGTTGGACTCTAAAACAGTTTTCTCAGGATAAACCCGTTCCTCTAAACCATTATCGGCTTCAAAACAAGAAAGTTCTACATCGTATAAAACAGTGGTATCTCTAGTCAAATCCACTTCCTTTTGAATAGATGAATAATCATTAAAATTATTTGGATCTGAACCAGAAATAACACTATCATCATGAAGCACAATTGGAGTGACAATTTGTTGATCACTCTGCCTGTATATTTCAAGTTCTTCATGAACACTATCCTCATCATCATAATATATGAAGATGTTTTAACCTCGTCTAAATAAGTAGTGTTACAAATTCTATCCTCGTCCTCTTGAATATGTGAATAACTATCAAGGGTAGCACTATGTTGGAAATTAAGATCATTTTGAGCAATATTATTCTTTGCAGAAATTTCATTCACACTTAATACGAATCTATGTCTATTCTCAGTTATCTCCTTTATGATTCTTCTTGGATCCTCAATGCACTTCTTGAAGGAATTTTCTAGAGAAAAAACTAGATCAATAGTGCTAGATTACAATTGCTCGTGTGATTCTTCTAGAGAAAGATTTGGACTACTATTTATTCCTCTCACACTTAATTTAAACCTATATGTTATCTCAGATATCTTCTTGAGTGATTCTTTTATAGGCATAATAGGTTCATGATGAGTACTAGACCGCACATGCTTTAGGGCATCCCTCCAAGTCAAAAAATTCAAATTTTGCTCGCTTTTATGTTCATAAGACGGGTATATGTACGAATAGTAATTGGGATCACCCTGGTATGAGTAATAACCTCCAAAAGGTTGGTGGTGATCCCGACTACTATCCACACCATGTTGATAGTATGGATAATGTCTATTTTGAAATTCAGTCGGATATTCATTGTATTGGTCATCATAATACCAATTCGACATTTTCTAAAAACTTCCTAATATATTTTAAAAAAATCTAAGAAAATAAATCCTAACAGGAAGGGGGTTCTAAACAATCACAAGCAAGGCTGACTCAACCAAATCAAACCTATTCAATCTAGCAAACAAAAATCATGATGACTCCACTTAGATTGTTTCTAGACCAGCTTTTATTCCCTCGAAAGGCAACTAGTTACAGTTTTAGCAAATCTCTTAGAACGATCCGAATTAGATTAAGTCGAAGAGAAACATGATAAGTTCTAAGGAGCTTTGATAACCCTGTCTATTTGGAAACTTTTTCCTAGGTTACAAGGAGGCTCTAATCAACTTAAAATATCTTCCTGAACTTCGAGTTAGGCTAACAAAGTAACCAATACAGTCCTTTTGAGCGAGTTTCCTATAAGCTTGTTACCTTATCGGTCTCTTTCTAGTAAAAATTTTAAGGTTTAGGTTCGCGTTTGGTAATGTGTTCCTAAAGAGGGCAAGAAGGAAACAGTGATGAAATCCGAGTCCTTATCTTGTATGGCCAGTTCTTGCCCTTTACTAGAAAATAATTTTGTATTCAGTTCCTCAACATATATACATACGAAGGAATACAGTAAACCCACTTGCAGGAGATCCGTGGGTTGATCGAGTCTTACCTCCCGTACCAGACGGGGGATGAATCGGTTGTAGTCGACTCGGGCCACCAACTCCTGTGTCAGTGTACGAACCCGAGGGGCCGAGACAATATCGTACTTTTCATCCTTCCATGTTGCAGTTTATATTTAAATTACCCTTACGTAGGGTTTAAAAATAATAATAATGTCCAAAGTCCCAAAATAACGTCCAAAAAGTTTCCAAAAATAAAAGAAAAATTACAAAAATAATAAAAATTTCCTAATATAATTTTCTAAACAAATAAAATCTAATTAAAAATAAAATTCTTTGTCTTCTTTTCTGTTCTTTAAGCTTTAACTTTAACTCCAAGTCTTTAATCACCAAAGTCTTTGGCTCAATTTTCTTTCAATCCAAAATCCAAAGCCTGTAGCAAAAAGAGAAATACCCAAAGAAACGTAAAATAGAACAAAGTAAAAATAAAAATCTAATTAAACTAACTAACCTAAAAAAAACAAAAAACAAATCTAAAAACAAGTCCGCGTCGGCAGCACCAAAAATTGATGTGGATTTATTATAGTGGTAAAAATGGTTTGATACTCAGCATGACCTATCAAAAGAAAACACAACTAATTGATAAAACCTTTTTTTTTTTTCAATTTTAATTCAAAACAAATAATATTAAAAGAATTACAAAAATAAATAAAATAAGAATTACCACTTTATTATTGGAAAAATAGCTTCCTCCATCGCCCTAGTGATGGTGATTAGCTCATCATGTTGGAAACACTCTTAAAATAGGTTCTCATAGCTCAAAAAGTGTTTACAATGATGAAATAGAAGCAACACAGAAGAACAGACACGCTTATAAGCGTTACAGATGATGTTCTCTACGTTACAGAAGAAAGAAAAGAAAACAGATAGAAAAGAACGGACTTCAGGCGCTTCAGAAATATGACTGAATCAACGACATCTTCAGCGACAGTTTTCACCAGCCTTATGTTCTTCCCGTGTTCTTCCACCAGCACAAAATTGGTTTTTCCTGAACTCTTTTCGGTGATCTGTGGCCTGCCTTTTCTTCGATTCTCTTTGGTATTTATAGGTTTAGGTAACCCTAATACATCATCCTTAACCGATTAGGATGCAAATCCTTATCTAAATCCAACTCAAATTATGTTTAAATCCGAAACAGGAACAACTTACTTTTCCGGCGTGAAACACTCAGAAGTGATGTGTTTAATCTTGTTTTCGATTCTTCTTTAATTGGGTAACTCAAAATTACCACAAGCTCTTTAAAACTCGATTTTCACCAAACTCAGAAACTTTCTCACGTGAAACTTTTTCTTCCCGCCATTTTTTGATTTTTGAATTTGCAATGAAGGTACCCCCAATCCAACTTGTGGGTGCATTTAACAACTTTTGTTGGGTGCCTTTAGTAATTTTTCAGGGTGCCTTTAACAACTTTTTGAGCCAATTTTTCCACAAATATTTATTTCTCAAAAATACCTACAAAGACATAAAAACTCGTAAATAATATAAAATCAAGAATTAACAAAATAGAGAATCGAGCACAATTTAGACACAAAAATGTGTCTATCATGCGTCAACTTATAGAATCTCAAGCCACGATTCAACGATCTATTATATGGTGTTCTAATTTACGACCATCAACGTACTCAAAGTATATTATTTATTGGACGAGTCGTTTACAATATCTGGTGAATTCGAAGACGACTTCTTTTCAAGATGGCGAGCTTGATGTAGGACTTGTTTTTAAGTATTTTGTCAATCCGGGACGAATTTTTTTCAAGATGGCGAGCCTGATGTAAGACATTTATTAGATTTAGAATTTATGTTTTTAATTATTAATTATTATTATTATAGGTATTTCTTATTTTTAGAATTTTTTTATTTTGAGAAGTTATTTATTTTTAGAATTACTTAGATTGCAATTAGGGTTTCTAGAGTTTTCTTAGATTAGAGTTCTAGTCTTCCCTATAAAAGGAGACAAGTTTATTGTAGTTTATATCACAATTAAAATTATTCAATCAAAACATGAGTTATTTTCAGTTATCCCTCTTTTTCTACCCTATTTTTTATATTCCACACTTCCATTCTCCGTCAACATTTGGCTTGATAAATCAGTATTTACTACGAATGGAATGTGAAATCAACAAGTACACATGCATTTGGATTGTGTAATCAACAATTACACATCCGGAAAACACATATTTCTCCAAGTTCATTTATAATAATTTCCCCATCAATCATTTACAGTAATTGATATAGTTATCAGGTGAAAAATGAAGATATTAATGATTGTTACGACACAAGATGATTGTCAAAAGAGAGAAAAATAAGATATGAGTTTTAGAAACTTTGTTATGAGTAACTTTCCCAGCGTAACGAGGCCCTTCTCTGGAACCTTGTTCCAGAGCTTCACAACTACCTCCAACACAGACACATACAAAAACAAAATACAAACACCAAATGAGTCATCAATGAATACCACTTCAAAAAATCAACGATAGATCAGTTTCTGAATTAATATCAATAGACAACCACCTACTCCAACAACACCGCCACTACCAAAATATGTTGATAAACATACAAAATGCATATTTAATCTGCTGGTACACATACAAAATGCATATGTAATCAGTTGGTACACATCCAAAAAAGATGTGTAATCAGAAGTTACACATGAATTTGGCATGTGTAATTAGCAGTTACACATGAGACTTGTGTACTCAGAAGTTACATATCCATATAGAATTTGTACTCGGAAGTTACACAACAGGTACACTAGAAAAAACAAGTATCATCTATACAATTCAAAAGTAAGTATCATCTATATAATTCATCGCAGTCATCTATACAATTCAAAAACAAGTATTATCTATATAATTCATCGCAATAATAAACATCATAAAAAATGGCAGTAAAAGAACAAATTATAAGAAAGAAAAAAGAAAGAAATACCAGCAACTACAAATATTTCTGGAAATTTAGCTTGTATATCCAGCAGCTACACATGCTATTTAGCTTGTGTATCCAGCAACTATACACGAACTAACCTGAAAAATCAATACATAAGATAACAACTACCAATAAACAAAGATCTACTTTATTTATAAAAATTAATTCACCTATTCCTAAAAAATTCTTCAATCCAATAGAAAAACACCTAATCAAAATGCACAAACATAAATTAAATGATCAACAACAGATCAAGAACAACAACAAATTGAATCATCAAAAACAGATAATCAAAATAAAATATGTCAATTCATGCAAATCGAAGTTAAAAACAACGATAACAACAATATAAAACCAAAATTAATTAAATTCAAAGATATAAAACAAGTGATTTACAAAATAAACATGTTGCATTTTCTTCTTTTGCAATAAGAAAAACTAAAACACAAATCATAATGTGATAAAAACTAAGAAAAAATTAGAGTGAAGAATGACCAATACCTTAACTAAAATCTAGTTTCAAATCGAAGATCAAATAAATCAGACATGTGATTGGTTCTCATAGGAAATCTGATTATGATGAAACTAATGTAGATCAAAATCAAAAATAAAAATTAAAAACAAACGACAACAACAAATAAAAAGCGTATCTAGATTTTGTTGTTCTTTTTCTCAAACAATGATATTTCTACTAATTCTCATAAATCAAATAAATAAATAAAATCAAATCAAATCAAAATGAAATTAAAAACCAAAATAAAAAATAAACAACAACAACATTAAAAATCAAATCAAAACATATTTTTTTTGTCTCTTCTTCTTCTTCTTCTTCTTCTTAGATCTGTATAAATTCTGAATCAATTGTTCCAGCTCTGGCGATTGATTGACAAGTGATATATTGATTAAATCAGTTGATTTCAGATGAAATAAATTAAATTCAGAAGCGATTGCATGTGAAAAAAGAAGGAAAAATACCTAAAAAAAGAAATCACCAGAGCTCTTGAAAGAAAGAGAAAATTTATAGATCAAATATGATTTTGTTGTTTATATTTCTATAAGAAATGAAATATATAGTAGAGGGTAATTTTAATATTAAATTTTTTGATATTTTTTTGATGACGTTATCATCTGTGGAAAATTCAAAAACAAACCCAAAATTTGAAAGTTCTGGGCTTAGGAATAAACAAAAATCAAAAGTATGGAGCTAGAGATGAAGGATCCATTTAATGGGGTTTGTGTGTGTATCACCCATATAGTATGTGGTTGGTAGTAGTTTTCACTTTTGCTAATGTACTTACAAATACATGAAGAAGAAAATTGGTACAGAAATGTGAATTAATAACATACGAAATCATGACTAAATAAGATATAAAAATGTGTCTATCAAATACCCCCAAACTTATATTTTGTACGTCCTCGAGCAAATCTAATTTAAAAAATAAAATAAAATCATAATTCTTTTGCAAGAATCACGGCTACACTTAGCATGTGTAACAAGGTGTTCGAACCCTAGATGACCCTAGTGGACGAGTGGTGTCTCGTGAGGGTTTACAGTGAATATACCCACAAAATCCAAGAGTTTCAAAATAGAACATGATGCAAAAATAGTAAACAGAAAAAACGGTGAACATGGGAATTAATGGTTTAACAAGCAAATGAATTAAAATTAAAAACACTATCAACATACCTGAAGAAAATCATAGTACCCAAATCTCAAAGAGGCTGTGTGTGCATATCCAACAAAAAATGTGACTGAGGTGTGTAGATTTTCGATCACTAGCATATTACATTTCACCTTGAATTCTGCCTTACCATATATACACTATCACACATAAAAATATAAAAATGGGTCAGTCTGATGTGTGAGCATGAGCAAAAAAAGGAAATTCACATATTAAAAAGGTACGCGAAATTTTTGAAAGGAAACAAAATCAACCATTATGTTTAGAATGGGGATGATAAACAACTTCTCATCTGATCAACAATCCAACCTCTTTCTTCCTAAATAGGTAGTGATATGAAAGTGAAATGGTAATGAGAGTGGTAAAGGAAAATGTGTGTTCTGATAAAGAAATAGGGACATTAACTTCTTCGACGAAATCAAATAATCTTTAAATAACAATCGTTTATTCACTAAAAGAACTGTACAACAAAAATTCTCTTTTAAACTTTTTTTTTATTTTTGAAAGCATAAATAATACAAGAAATAAAAAAAGCAACTACTCTGCAACAACAAAGAGATTCAGAAACTCCATCTAATACTTATTATGGTTCAACCTATTTTTTCTCAGAAATAATGATAAATGATCGTGAGTTATAAGGGACAATGATCTAATGGTGGTGAAAGATGGTGTGGTAATGATGAACATGTAGTGAAGAAAGTAATGGTATGCTGGCAATAAGGTGGTAACAACTAAGTCAAAAGAGATTCTCGAGTATCACGTTATACTAGAAGATGAGATTTGTTCGCAAACCTAATGTTTTTCTCAGTGGTTGAAAGAATGTTGCACTTATGATATCAAAAAGTGCAGAAGTGTTGTGGAGTTGAGTATTTCACTCGGAGTTAGCACAAATGATTACTCAAACATATAAAATGGCTATAAAACCTCACATTGGGTAGAATTCACTAATGATTTTTCTAGGTTTCATAGCTAAAGGGCTATGTGCACAAGCTTATCTCTAAGACTTGGTATTATGAAAAACTTCTAGCGTAAGGATACCGAAATGATTTAAAATTCATTATCAAGCTAATGTAAAAAAATTCTAATCAACTTGCACCATATTCTACCCCAAAATTCAATTATTATTTCCTACCCCCAAGCTCACATCTAACTTTGTCTTCAATGTTTATAATTAAATACCAGTACCAACATGATAAATAAACAAGAAAACACAGCAAAACCATAAAGATAGTACCTTGAATGCGTGCACAATCCTTGCAGATAATTAAGGGGAAAAATAAAAGGTTACATACCCCCAAAAACTTAGAGCCGTTCAATACCCCCATTAATGCTCAAAAAAAAAGATGGATATCGTACCGTATGCAAAGGAAAAAAGCACAAAAGTAAATAAAAAATTCTAACTACAAAGAAAAAGAAAAAGAAAAATAAAATAACTAAAATCCTATTAGTATACACTATAATCCTTGATGGTTGTTTGTACCTAAAAATTTCTCTTAGGCAAAACTATATACTGCAGAAGTACTTTTTTTAGGTTCGAGGATCAAAATCGTACAAAACAAATCCAAATAAGTAGGATATTTGTATTTGTTCTGCTTCGGTTACCAAGATAGGAGATGGGTTGATCTTAGGGGAGGGAAGCAAAGGAAACTAAAGGAATTATGTGTAGAATTGTGTGTTGTGGTAGAAAAATAACAGAGCTTGAGAATGATTTTCTATCTCTTCTCCGTTTGCGGCTTATTTTTTTGTTGTTCTTCTATCTTTTAAAATTGGCTAAGAAGCCTATTTATAATGTTTGGTACCACACACTTTCCTTGTAAAGTAGTGGTAGTTTTGGGGAGATGGAGAAGTGGAGGTTGTGGGAATAACCACCCAGT
This sequence comes from Papaver californicum, assembly GCA_023531435.1. Taxonomy (NCBI): domain Eukaryota; kingdom Viridiplantae; phylum Streptophyta; class Magnoliopsida; order Ranunculales; family Papaveraceae; genus Papaver; species Papaver californicum. The sequence goes on along the minus strand of JAJJMC010023768.1, from coordinate 933,347 downwards.
TTGTCTCTGGGAAGTTTCTGGAAACTTCTAGATCATGACTCCAGTATCTCTTCAACCGCTCCAACTTACCACTGACTTTATAACTTCCTTGTCATGGGGTAGTGCTACACCCATGTCGTTGTATACCGCCAGACCAAAACCCCATGTTTTATCCCCCCATTGTAATATGGTTTAATGTTTCGTAAGAGTTAGTGGGGTCATCATGGCTTCAAAACCATGAGCCTTGTTGTAACATAATATTTCTAGTAGACTTTATGTCAATTTTACCGTAGTAATGACTTAAGTAAAAGTGCTAGCTTGAGCGTGGGACCCAATAATGGATATGGCAACAGCTTGGGACCCAGTGGCCGCGGCAGCAGCGATCTGGAGCATAGGAGCAGTAATGGCCACGACTACAACATAATTGGCGCTGCACAGAGCGTTGGAGCAGCATAAGGCTTGGTGCTGCACAGAGTGTTGGAGCTGTATGGAACATTGGAGCATAAGGCTTGGCATGGTAGAAGTGTGGGAACTGCAGCTCGAGGGTGTGGTAGTGAAGCAGCAGCATCATTCTTCCTTTTAGCGTCTGTAACCTTGTTCCCTTTAGTGTCTGTAGCCTTGTCCTTTTTAGCGCCCGTAGCCCTGTCCCCTTTTTAGCGCTTCGGCCAACTCGTGATTCCATGTCTTTGGTAGCTTCGTAGCTTTGGTTGACTTTATTGTTTTGGAACATTTGTGCTAAAAGTGTGGCTAGGGCTTACTAAAGCATGTATTTGTTGTTGTCGGGACTATAGCCTATATGATATTATTTATTGATATTGACTAATGCCATGACCATGGCTATGGTCTATTAAGAGTTTCTCAGTCTTGTAAGATTTAATTGTTTGTTTATGCCTAACTTTTGTGCAGCGCATACAGAACACCTTCAAGAGATTCAGCCGTGGAAGTTTGCAATCTTGAGATTATGCTTGATGCGACTCTGCAATTAGCGCTACTGTTCAGATACGATGTATTCTTTATTCAGAATGTTCACAATTTGTATAATCAATATATTTTGTTTTATACAAATAGTTTGCATTGATGTACATGAAATAACGAGGTTTTAGTTGCACAAAACTCTTAAATTTCTCGGGTGCATATATGTGCCAAAGAGCTATAGGTCTAGTTTATCCGGGAGATGAATATGCATTCTTAATTCTCTTGCGGAATATAAGATAGTAGTAATGTTCATAATTCTAATGCTCGTCAGAAATTAGTGTATATTTATTTTATGCTTTTTGTAGCTAGGCAAAAAGCAGCATTAGAAAGTGGAATATTTCAGTTTTCTCCCTTGTCAAAAACTCACCATCAACATTAAGTCCTATGCTTAGCGCGAAACAATAATGTTTATTATGGTAAATACTAGATGGTGATTTTTATTTTATTGCTATAAGCAAAATAAATCAAATAGTTTAGTTGTTGGATATTACCAGGAATTTTGATTTGATGATGCTCCAATGATGCTGAGTAATTGATGAATGAACAATTTTTGGTGTAGTGATGCTTGTAGGATTATGTAGCATTGTCTGGAGAGCGTAGTCTGGTGAGGTGCGCCTGATTTGTATGGTGGAGAGACTAATAATTGACCCGCGTGCAGCACAGGAGCATGGTTTCAAATAGGAAATCCTTGTTTGACCTAAATTTGGAAACCAATTACCATAAAAGGGAGATGAACCCTATATATATTTTTTATTATCTCTTCCATCACCATCACCGACTTTCTCCTTCTCTTATTCTCTCTGTTCGCGGCAGCAACAGCTCCCACCGACGACGCTATCGCCCGTCTCCCGTCGGCAACTTTCTGCCGACAACTAGGTAACATTTTTTTTACATGAGCCTATTGCTCACGTGAAATATATTATTTTATTTTTATTACGTGAATATCTTGTTCACGTTCTTCTTTTACTCTTTCTCCCCCTTTTTTTAGGGTGAGTACTAAATTTCTTCCTCAATTACCATTGCTTACTCAATTGCAGTATACTATTGAATTGATGTTTATCTTCTTTTTGATCACATTTTGTAAGTGAAACCTAATTCCGCAATTGTTGGCTCTGTCTGTAGGAATTCTTTATTGACTTCATTGTACAAATGTTAAGCTTCAACCAGGTATGCTAATGTTTATAACAACTTTTCTTGGTACTTGTGTACAGTTGCTCAATTGTTGATGTAGATATTATTTGAGCCCGTTGTAGATTTCTAACAATTATGAAGACATTACCGCTACTGGTTCAGTTGCGATGGAAGCAAAAATTATGATGTTATTTCTCTGGATGACGTTGGTACCCTTATTCCGAGTATCAATAGTGCTCCGTAACATAAAAATGTTTATCCGCAAGGCAGTGTCAGGTGTTGTTTGCAGAGAAGAGAATACAAGCCTTCATTTGTCGACTTTAAGATATTTCAAATCCCTTTGTCTGAATGGGAAGGATGGTCAAAGGTTATGTTGAAGAATCCTCAGGTGAAGCTGGTTTTGGAGAAGGCTAAGATATTTCATGTCGTGCGAGTATCTGAGACTTTGAAAATCAACAAAGACATGAAGGGTATGCTTTCATTTTTCTCACGTTGGTGTGGTCCAACTCATTCATCAACGCTTGCTTAGGGTGAGTTAACAATCCCTTTGGAAGATGTGGCTTCCTTGATGCAATTGCCAGTTATTGGTAGCATTCCCACATTATCTGAGCAGGAGAAGAAGTATGGAACTCACCTTGTTCATAAGATGGTGGAGTTGCGGAAATCTCGTCGTTGCAATAGTTTGAATTATACAACTTGGTTAACTACTGGTGGAATGGTATCACAACCGCAGATGATCTTGTTATTCATCACCCTCTTTTGTATTGTTGCGTTCCTTATAGTTTGGATGTCTAGAGACATATTTGAAGATTTTCCTGGAGGTCAAATGAAGGCTCCACTTGTTCCACTTACTTTTTTGCTTGCTAGTGGAAAAAATCTTCCTCTTGGTAATTTTTTTTTTGGCAGTTTATATACTCATTTAGATATTTTCACTCTTGACATGAAGATTTCCAAGGTTATGCCAAGATATAATCTTTTATCCATGTTTGTTCATGCAAGCCTGGCTTTGAGAGCATTTTCCTAAGTATGCACCAAAGACTCGTCCTTCTTTTCCGAGCGAAGGGGTAGAGTATGATAGAATACTTCGTTGGAGTAAGAAGAAACCTTCTCTTGTTAGTCTTATCAGTTTGATGGATAATGAGAAGAAAGTGGATTTTAGACCTTGGAGTTTGAATCTTCTTCAGGTGATTCCATCGGGAATTTTTGATGAGAGGTACGATGTTGTTCTATGCTCAGTCCCAACTGATGAGAGTAATATTGCTAGTGATGGTGAAGCTACTTTCATGGTTAGTTGTATCCCAGGATTCGTTCTTGCATCTGTTTTGATAGTTGCGTCATTCAGTGCTACCATATTGATAGGGAAGCTTGGAAAATGGGTTTTTATTAATCAATTCCTCATTATCATTCTAAGATACCTCCCATAGACGTGCTTCAAGGTTCTGAGGGTGCCCATAGTATCACTGGTCGAAGTATTCCTTTTCTCCAGGCTAGCAAAAAAGGACGTGTTACTAATGAGTATGCTGGTTTCTGGAATGATCAACTTATCCTTTTCAAGAAATTTATGTTGAGTAGTCCCTATGATGTTCACGGCAAACTTTCTGCAAAGGAATTAAAACTCAGTAGAACTTGAAGATCATTTTTGAACTGAAGCATAACTCGATCGTCAGCTTGACACAGGTATTTCAAACCTATCTATTTTTTAATTACTATCTTTTATCCAATAATTAAATTTTTAATTTCTCCTCTTGTAGTCGTGGTTCCCAGAATACTTCAGTTCTTATGGCGTAGCGAATGCCACCCTTCAGTCTAGGACGAAAAGGCCACGGGTGATTATATCTGGGAGTGGAGACCGTCCTTTGAAGAAAGTAAGTGTCTTGTATTTCTCTCAGTCTTCTTTCTGTATGAAATATATTTGTATCTTACTCTGATGAGCATGTTTATATATCTTGGTAATGTAACTTGTCAGAGTGATTTGAACGTTCGACCCTTTGGATTTGGCATCCATCCATTCCTGGTGCTTCAGCTGGTTATGTTGTGAGTAGAGCTTTCTTTATAAATAACAATTCTGTATCTTGCTGAATTTGATGAATTCTGACTCCTGTGAATAACCATTATATTTTGATGACTAGAGATATGAATACTTCGAAGATAGAAGGTACCGTTGTGGTTGGAATCTCTGAGGAAGAAGATACAGATGACCAGGGACTTGAGAAATCTTCCTATACTGAAGTAGTTGAAGAACCTGGGGTCGAGAATGAAGGACATGGTGATGAATCATATTACGAGGCACGTTCTGCTCCTATTGACTCGTTGCAACTCCAAGTAAGTCTCTTCTATTGTTTTAGAATCACAATGACATAATTATAGCTCTTAAACTCCGAAACATGTAAAACCATGCATGATTTCATGTGGAATTTTGGCGATTTTCGCTGTCAGAAAAATTCAGATTCAGGTCTTCTTGTTATAACAGCCATAAAATCTTCGTCTGATGTCGGAATGAGGTGTTTAACCTCTCATAATTTATCTAAGAGGTAAGTACAACTTATGCAAAAAGAATTTCTGAATTTGGAGTCCGTTTTCTAGGTGAAAAATACGTAACACCGAGCGTCCAGAACTTTTCCAGGCAGAATTATGTAGGTTTTCAGTTGTCATGTAATCGACCGTTTTGTCTTCCTTTATTAGCTCGCTTCTTCAATTGTCGTGCACTTTTAGTTTGTTGTATTATACATCTATATGAATCGTTTGTCATATAAATCACCCCCAAATTCCTTACCAATTAGCGCCAGTTTCAGTTCTTCCAGAGAGTAGTGTAAAAACATTTTTGACGATATTTTTACAAAACGACTCATATCTCTTCTAAACCATATGTCATGACCCAAAATACTTTTAATGGATGTTTTAGGTTTATACTAGACATATTTTATAAATTCCATGATTTGTGCTTCAATTCCTTATGCATGAGACATAAGCTCTACAATATCTATATTTTTAGGGAGAAAAGAACTGGATTAGAGAGATGAATTTACAGGTAAAAAGTTGGAGGTTACCATGAGACGTGACGCTGGTGATGCATCCTTCCACCTATAAATCATGGGCAAGTTCTTTCGTATGCGATTGTTGAAGGAAACACTCTGGGTGACACCGTTGTACATAATGCTGACATGATGGAGACTGTACCGGTTGAATATCCAAACGATGGGGTTCATTTTGACTTCAAGTTTGATAGGACTCGATTTTATTATGTGTGTATTGGTGGCTTCACTGTCCCGTCCGCCCACACTGAGTTGTATACCATAGTATGGAAGAAATTCGGTCATTTCTTCGTAGGTAACCCCAAGAACTACCGTACTCTAGAGAATGATGTGAATCTGTTACTGCCAACTCTGCATGAGATGATTTTTCTTCCTCATGGAGAAGTATCTGAGATACTACTTCAAGAATAGAAAGATGCTTTGGATACAGGTGAAAGGGCTAAACTTAATATAGCATGGCTTCGTCGTCATTTTGAAGTTACTGAGAAACATCTACAAGATAAAGGTATGACTCCAAGCTTGGAGACACTAAGGATAAATATGAGGTTGAGAGGCTGTCTCGGGAGTTAAAGCTTGCAATTGAGATTGTTGGGAGGTTGGAAAAGGTGCATTCTGAAGGTGCTGAACCAATTTCAAAGGAATTTTTTAGTTTTATAGGTTTTCTGAGATATATGATTTTTTGTGGTTTTTTTCTGGGATTTTTTTGAATAGATAGGGATTCTTTTGAATGGTTTTCAAGGATATATATTTTTTTTTGAAGGAAATATTGATTTGCTTGATTAATAAATTAAAATCCTAAGTATGAATGCAAGATGTTGTAAACATTTTGGAGGAATTACAAATATTGCAAAAAAACAGGTAAATATTATGAAATGGTGGTAGCATATTTTTTAAACATTGTGAGATGTAACATGCATGACCACCCCTTGTGGCTTGTCAGTATTGACAAGTTTGTAGTAACCGTCGATCATGGTTTCAGTGACAATATACGGTTCTTCTTCAGGAGATGCAGTGATCTTCTCTACTGTGTCTCTGACATGGAAGGAATCGGGTTCGGGCCCCTTAAATTCATGACATGTCTTCTGAGTGTCTGGGTTATTATCTTGTTTATCCTTAGTATAAACAACCCATACCCATTTGATAAATTTTTAAAAAGGATCAACTTCTTATTCACATCGCGAGTCAGAGTAGGGTTGATATCCGGGTCAAGCCCCGAAGCTTTGATAGGACATGGGTTTGCTGGTTGCAAAGAAGTTGGTTGAACGTGACTTACTTGTATGCGGAACCTTTGGATATATGATGATGCGTCCTCTTCTGGTAACTGGTCCTTGTTCAGCTCCATTGTGCGATGAAACTCGTCTGATAGGTCATCCTCAGGATTTGTTGGCTTGTTTGAGAGTCTTGGTACTGATGCTGGCGAGAGGCATACACTTGTTGCTTCTTTGTTGTTGTGGACCCAAGGGCGTCCCAGAACCATGTCGTAATCTGGATCTTCTTTGACAATGTGAAACTTTATATATGCTCGGGTGTCATCCATTTTTACTTCAAGGGTGATGTATCCATAAGCACTCATGGACTTCCCTTCAGAATTCTTAATCATTGTTGGGCAAATATACAACCTCGTGCTTGGAAATTCCCGCATCTCTCAGAGTCTTGATAGTGATGGCATTGGTGCCCGCATCAATTAGTGTTTGCTCAAACTTTGTGTCCTTGAGGCAGGCAATGGTGAGAAGTCCCCATCTAGGCTTCTTATTATGTTTGACGCTATGTCTTCCGGGGTGGTATTGGGGAAGTCAGTAGCTTTTTCGGAGAAGAGTAGATGCTTGCCTAATATAACGCGATTAAGAGTGGTGAAAATATTTTTGCATTACGCCTTCGATAGATGTAGAAGTTCACATATGCGTTGCATCATGGATTGGCCATTTAGGTTGACACAATCTCTGGAAAGTGTGAAACTCCTAATAAGTAGGGGATCTTTGTGAACACCTTCAGTCCCCAAGCATAGCTCTCCTGAGTCGACTTTTTCTCTGAATATGTTTCTCAAGCCATTGCATTCGCTGGTAGGATGGTTGACGAACCTGTGGAAGTGATAGTGTTTTGGATTTGACATATCCTCTTCAGTAGGTGGTTGCCATATGGGTGGTAACTTGATAGATCCATTATGTACCCATAGTTCTAACAACTCGAGGACCTCTTCCATGAGAAAGTGGTAATCCAGGATTGTTAGATCTGTCTTATTTCATTACGATTGACGCAGATCTTCGAATGAGCCTTATCCTTGAATTGACGTTGGTGCTGCCGTCAGAGCTGATGCATTGCGTTTAGCCTGTGATGCTGATTGAGGTGCTAATCTTCTCTTGGCTCCTTCATAAGAGAGAAATTTTATGGAGTGATGGGTAGAATGTTATTTGTTCACCAGACGTCTGCTCCCACGAGTGTCTCCATAATTTTCTTCTCTAGCGGGTCGTATCCTTTCCAACAAGGATGAAGCAATTGTTGTTGATCAGTTGGCGGCCTCGTGTAGCTTAGAGAAGGTTTGGAATCATAAATAGGATAGTCAGTCTTCACATACTTTTTTAAAGAATTTTTTGTTGATGTGTTTGTGTTCTTCAGTCTTCAATCTTCAAGGGTATTCGGTGATTTCTGATACTCTACTACCTAAATCTAATCCAAGTCTGAGACTGCCTCTAGAAAAAAAAAAGCAAGAAATAGTTTTGGTTATGTAATATTGATAAAAAGCTTGACATACCAACACTTTTGGGTTCAGCCGAATAATGCACTAAAATTCTCCTGCTTTATCTGTTTTAGTGACAAAACTACCAATTATATATGGGTTTAAAGAAAAAATAAACATTCAACTCATTCTACGAAATGCTTTTTGGTTTCTTGAATATTCAACATCCATGAATACTTCGTTCTTCAAGTTCTTCTATGGTTTTGTATTTGTTTGTTCAACACTTGTTGTTGGAGATCTTTAGCTTGATAACAGTGATACGTTCTGCCGATTAGTCTTTACTTGTCTCTCTTTGCTAAATTTGACGTTTACGCGCACATGTAATTCAATCCCTATTAGACATTGCTCCTAAAAGCAATGTGTCTTAGTAGATTAATACTAAATAATTCTCCCTCTTTTTGTCACAAATTGATAAAGGTTTCGAGAATTAAGATCTTAATAAAAGGCGCCTTTAGGAGACTATCAAGTCTAAAGATAACATACCAACTTTTTAAGATGATTAACATCTTCACCATGGAGAGATTAAAGGTACAGTTCTCTCCTAAAATTCCACAAACGCATTCCCCACAAAGATATAACAATTAAGTACAGGTTTGAAATTGAACTCTCCCCCATTTTTTGTTATTCTCAAAGAGAACAACAAAAGCGACCTTTCTGAAAAAAATGATTTTTTTTATGATATTAACAAATTTATAAGTAAATTTGTATCCAATGTTTTACCCCTTCTATACAGTTACGAACGTAGAAGTTGAAAGTATGATCTTTGATCTTGGCTAGTTATGATCTTAAAATCAAAAGCACATCTTAAGAGAAAAATAAAATTCATCAAAATCTTACTCCTTTTTTAGCCTATTGCAAACAAAAAGAGTGAAAAACGTAATTTTAAAAAAACGATTCTCATGAGGTCGTGTTATACCCTAGACATGTACGAACACAGGATTTAAAGTCACAATTTCTTATCCGTTGTCAGTTACAAACGAAAGAGATAAAAAGATGACTAAGAACTATCTCACGGAATTCAAGCAATACACTAAGAATATTTAATAAAGATCAACTATTTATATTAAAATAATCATCAATTAAAATTTAACTAAATAAACTTCCTTAATTGATAAATAATAAATATGAAGTAGTAATGCAAAACAAAAACAAATTAAACTACTTCAAACTAAAGCTTTTCCTTCTTAAACAATAAAAATAAATTCTTACAAGAAGTAAACTACAAAATTAATGCATCAAGTTATTTTGAAGAGCTTAAGCAAAGAATTCCTTCCCATTATTGAAGAATTCATTGATAAGATGATCATGAAAATCTCCTTCACCATCAGAGACTCCTGTCAGATCACTTAATTGACCTTTGAGATTTGATAATACATTCTTTCACTGGTTATATTTTTTTCTCATAGTGGACTACTTCTTTCAAGGTATGATTGATTTGAACCCAAAGGGAGTTTCCTCGACTGATAAAGTCTTATAGAACATCTTTTAAGTTAATTTCCTTGTCATATGGAAGAAAAGAACATGAAGTAAGAAAACAAGAGAGAGAAGAAGATTCTTTATCTTTGATGATTTTTCTTTATTGATTCTTAACGATTTAATTTCTTTACAAAAATAAACATTGACAGCTTCTACATAATCTTTCTTTTTAAGATATCTAGTTATGGGAGCCATAATTTTAATGGTTCAACTTCTCAAAGAGTGAGAACAATGTACAAAGAGGAGAAATGTTCAGAAAGAATGTTTCACAAAGTAAGGAAACTCATCCTTTTTTTTTAAATGAACATTATTTAAAGAAGTTCGTGAGACGAACGGTACGTGAACCAAACAGATATTGGGGACAGTCACAAACTTTTAAGGGTTACCAAAGGTATCATACAATAAATCTGTGAAGAGTTTTAGCCACGCTTATCATGATTATAGATATGTTGAACCAAGATGATGGATGGCCCAAAATATTTGTATGATAACTTACCGGGAATAAGATTTAAACAGTCCCCCCACCCCCCCAAAAGAATGTAACTTTAAATATCGATATTATGAATATATATATACATATATAGATAGATTATCTAAGCGCGTATTATTTTTAAATTATAATATAGCTAGTCCCATGTATCTTGTTCCCGGCTCTTGCCTTAGGATCCAGAGGCAAATTCTACATACAACAATGAAAGTGTTGATACCCATATCGAGTCATTATATTTTGTACTCACTATTAGTAATGTGGTAGCACCTTGGGTCGGATTTTTTGAAATTTTGACTCTTTTCCATTTACAGGTGCATAAAAGACAACAAATGACAACCATATTGGGATTTTATAGTCATATAACCAATACTCAATATATCACATAATCTAGTTCATATAAAATTCAAATCATAAAAAGAATCCATAAAAACTTAAGAAACCTTGATATCAAGAAAAAATCAACATACTGACATATTGTGCAATCCTCATATTCTCAAGTCAATGTATGAGCATGCACTTATTACTGGTCGGTTGTCAGCCAAGAAAAATTATTTCAAGTTCTTTACTTCACAAATATGGACTAGAGTATAGTAATAAGAACAAGTTCGTTCCTCATAGAGATATGGGTTGTCAAGTTATTTTGATTACTTATGTGAAAATGGAGGTTCTGATTGCGATTATAACTAGATTATACTAAAATGATTCAATTAATAAGGATATTAGAGGTAAAGAGCAGTGGTTAGAGGTTTTATCTTCCATCTTCCAATAGGTTATCAATTGAATCATACTCGACATTCATTCGCTCTCAATATCAATAACCTTGAAGCATCCTATCGCAGGCTTACTCCGGAAAAACTCATATTATCATCAAAGGCGCAAGAGCCACTCTTTGAATCCTTTTCAATGATAACTTGGCGCAAGATCCACTCAAGTATAACCCTACGAAAGCAATTTTCTTTGTGAGTTGAGGTTATTCTAAGCAATCCGGCGCAAGAGCCACTCGGATTTAACCTAGGTCACGCTTTTACACATAATTGCATGGTAACATCCCATCATTAACAAATATGTTATGCTACTTGTAACAAGGATCTTTCGACAATTCTGGATCTCAAACCCTAGTTTAGCTATAGATATCAATGCATGCTCATATAATTCGCGACTTAGATAAACAACCAATCAATCTTAAATGGCATTATTAACGGTAGAATATAAGTGATACGAAAGAGATTATGAAAATATGAAAATGAATACTTCAATTAATAAACATGTCTTCCAAATAAGGACTACATCTTTAACCAATAACAAAGGTTTAGTTCATCATGGATTTCTCAAAATCCATGGAAAAATATAAGATAACAAGTAAAGCAAACCATATATATTGTGATAATCAATCGCAACTCCAAGCCCTAGTTCCTTGTAATCCTCTACAAGCCTTCAAAAATAGTGTTAAAGATGATTTCTTAATGTCTTGGGAGTCTCCTATATAGTACTCATGATATCTAAGGCTTAAACTCCTTCCGGGACCAGGGTTTTCACTTTTTAGAAGACCAAATTCGCACCCAAATACTTTACCTACGGATGGGAATTCTCTCACGACCTAACCGTAGGTAAAATTAAGTTTCTGGGCAATTTCAGGGTCACTTACGGCTAGGTTTTTGGTTTCCTGGCCGTAAGTGAGCATGAGTTTCACTTTTTTCATACACTATTTTAGCCATAACTTCTTCATCCAACGTCTGATTGACCTCATTCTTTTTGCGTTGGATTCGTATCATCGTCCTTTACAAGATGGTGTCCTACAAATATTTTTATGTTTTCATCACATTTTACGGATAGCTTAGGAGTGATTTCCTAACCGTATATGAGCCTAAAATTCTTGTCTACTGCTCCATCTTTTATACGGCTGGGTTGGGAAGTAATTCTTAACCGTAAATCTGGATCTGGCACTAATATTGTAAAGTTGGCTTCTTTTATGGCTAGGTTGAGTTGAATCCCTAACTGTAACTCTGACTTAAATCTTCGGCTTCCCAGTTCTACAACTAGGTCGAGGAACTTTTCTAGCCGTAAGAACTTCTGGAATTTGCTCATTTTCTTCGACTTGTTCTACGACTAGGTCGTGAGACTTTCTTAGCCGTAAGCACTTCTGGAGTTTCACTCCAAAAGTATCTTTTCAGTTCTAACTTTTCCATTGTGTCAAAATGAACTCATTTCTTCATCTTTGGTTGATTAGTCTTCAAAACACCTAAAGAACTCAAAAACAAAAGAAGTCAAAGCATAATGTATGAAAACTAACAAGAAAGCAATGAATTAGAGTACCAAACTAGTGCAAATAATGCACTTATCAAATTTCCCCACATTTGCCTTTTGTTAGTCCTCGAGCAAACTACAAATCTAAACTAAACTACTTCAAACTAAGATACAACAACTCCCTTTCGTTGAGGACACGGTTGTATTTAGCATGTGCAACAAGCCTTTAAACCCCTAGGTGTCCTTAGTGGACGAGTTATAGTTTCGTGAGAGTTTACAAGAGGTATACCAATAAAACCTATACTCCAACTTCCAAAAATTCCAGAGCACATTACCAAAGAGTTAGAAATATCAAAGATCATAATTCACATGTTTAACTCTTGAATTAGGAGAAAAAAAACCTATGAAATAATTCAGCCTCGAGAGTGATTGAATAAGCATTTCGCCTCGACTTCTGCCTCACCAATAGGGTTTTATGAAATTGCATTCAAAAGACACACTTTATGGTTCTCATGTGTGCAGGCAAGAATGAAGATGGAAATCCTGCACACGTTGGATGGTGGGAAGGAAAAAGAAAACCTTCTGAAGTATATTTTTTTATCCCATAAAGACATGGGACGGAAATAACCTTTTTTTCTGATGACCTCTAAGAAAGGAAATCAACCACTATGTAAGGATGAGAATGCTTACTTACCTTTTCATCTGATCTATAATTAGCACCACTCTCATAGCGTCCAATAGAAACGTCTTCGATCTTGGTTTTCAACTGCTGATGATGAGCTCTTGAACTTCGTAGAACCTTGACAATTATAACTCTTTCCCCAATTATTTGTTGCTTGAAACTTCTTTATGAAATTTTTCTTTCCCACGACCTTATTGAATGAATACGAAAACAAATATACACTATACCAATATAATTTTTTTTCTTTTTCTTATACCTTTTTTTTATAATTTTTTTATAATTTTTTTTTAATAAATAGAATACAAATTGAAAAATAAAATAAACAATGAAACTACTATGGCCATGGGATAAGGACTTTACCACTTGATTCTTCACAACTTGTATTGTCTTGATATCATAAACTTCACTAACTCTCATCTTTTTATTTTCCTTTGCTCTTGTACATAAGTCTTCAACATGTATATATAATTCTGCTATTTGTCTTGTTGTTTCACTTGAATCTGAAATTTATTTTTTCTTGTATCGTTGCTTGTAAACCTTGAATGTCTTCAACTTTCCTTCGAATTTGTGATGCTCTTCTTGTTGATGATGGTAGTGTTTATATGGACCTGTTGTTGTCGAGAGAGAACAATGCTAACTGCAAACAAGATTACAAGAGATGTTGTAAGTTAGCAATTATGATGGCACCCTCGTGATTGAAGAAATATCACTCAAGAGATCAAAAAATAGTGTTGAAATTGGTGCGAAGTTGGGTAGCTCATCATTCTACCCGGAATTAGCGTAGGATAACACACACTCTATAGGACAATTTTTTAAACAGCTACAAAGAATTGAAGGTTTGGAGCCTCGCTTGATGTAACAATAGGTAATCTCCACTAATGATTGATCAACTTCTCTAATATTGTTGTAGATGGTGAGTTTTTGGCAATGGCTAGAATTATAAAATTGCCCTCTTGTCAAGAACCAAAAATATATATGTGCATATTTATGCACATATGTTTAATATAGAATACTAGATATCTGCTTATATTCTGTAAGCGAATTAAGAGTACAAATTATGTACATTCTAAAATAGCCTTGCAGCCTCAGTAATACTCATAATATTCATGCCATATCGAACTAGTCTCAAGTCGCATAAATTCCACGGTTGAATTCCTTGAACTTTCCTCAAATACGCATTGATGTTCTAGAAACATCCATCAAACTCGGGAACATCTAATGCTTAAACCCTACAATACATTCTAGCTTAACGCTTCATTCACAACGAATGCTCCACAAATTGCTCTTTTGAGCGCAAATATGCTACTTTAGGAATTTGTTTAAATATAAGCCATAGAATATTCGCCACTCCTCTCGTACGCACCATAATCAAGAAGAAATGCCATAAAAGACGTATTGAAACTTTGAGTTAGGCTAACCCTATTCTTTTCTCATATTAGCGCCAACTTAGCACTAGCTATTTGGCTTAGCACCACATCGGCACAAGTTAGCCATTTTAACGCTAAAAACGCTGACTTTCCTGGCGCTAACCTAGCACCTGAAAAGCGCCAACTAGCCTATCGTGGTCTTAGCTAGCAAAAACTAGCCTAATGAGGCCTTAGATAGCGCACCATCACCTTAGAACCTTAATTTTAGCACTAAAAGGTTCTAACCCTAACCAAGTACTAAGCCTGACGCGTCCCCGAGTAATGATCATGGTTCCTTGGCGTCCTTGGATCATTGGCGCCCTTAGATTTCCTTGGGGGCCTTGGCTTGCCAATGCGTCCCAGCCACCAAGGCCGATGCGTCCCTAGCCAAAGCCTAGCGTTTCCAAAGTGGCCAATACGCCCCTAGATTCCCTATCGCGTCCAAGGCCTATGTGTCCCTGAGTAACGACCATGGATAATACGCCATTGGATTCGCATGGCCATACTTAGTGACTTAGCCACAAGAGCATTAGCGGTAGCACTTTCATGCTAATTGAACTTGACCCAATTGAAGTGTTAACTTCGAACCTCCTTGAGACTAGCTTCCTAGCCCTAGTACAATTAACATTTGTTAAAATCCATGCATATTGGTCTTACTCCTGAGGCGTTAGTACATTAGCTTTACATCAAAAGAGCGAGCATACCCTCATTTGTGCTAAGTAGCTAGTCCCAACTTTGCTAGCTACTTCCCTCATAAATACGCCTTTCTTCTTAATATAAGTCCAATATTAAATCTAATATGAATTCAAGTAGGCCTCCTTGCTTAACAATCCCTCTACAACATTTGGCCTCAAATGCCTTTCATACTTATGCTAAGTTGCTTCTGAGCTAATACTTAGCCATTAAATATGACATGATACTTCTAAGCAATTACATGACCGCTGAAATTCTCAGACTCGACACTAATCAGTCTGATTACCAATGCAGTGAGTCGAGCAACTTGCCTCACTTACTAGGAAGTCATTTGACTTAACTTGAATTGACTTAATTAAAATAATAGTATCTTATAACTCCACTATTTCCACGAGATATCAAATACAAAATATGAGGGGATTTTCATTGGGGTATTGGTCTAGCGGTCTACAACAATCGTGCGTTGTGGCAACACATCCACGAACAAGAAGGTAACAAGTAGTGGGTGGTTATAGAGCAATTGAGAGGATGAGTAGTAGTGGTCTGACAGGTCTTTCTTACTTTCCGGACACCACCCCACTACAATCGTCACTTCTCCACCTCTCCCTAACTTTCAAGACTTACGAGAAATCAGTGTGTCTCCTTTGAATTATAAATAGATGATTCTCATCTATCCAAAAGAGGACAAACAAGAAAACAGCACAAAAGAAATTAAACATACAGAATTAGTGATTCCTCTCAGAGAATTTGTTCTCACACACTACCTATCACATTGATATTTGTCAACCTTCTTTGCTTCCCTCCCCTAAGACCTACCCTACCTTTGTGATTGAAGCAGGACGTAAACGGCCATTTCTTGGTTTAGGCTCATCTTGTTCGTTTTTGATCTCTTGAACCTACTTGAAAGTACGATTCTACCTATAATTATGTTTTTACCTAAAAACAATTAGCGACCACAGAGGGAGATCAACCTCTCAATTACAAAAGCCAATTTTCAGTTATTCAAAATGGTGGATCTTAGGTATGGAGCAGTTACAACTCATATAGTCGACTCAGGTAGCACTCGTGGTGGTGATTCTGAATACACCCTTGTTATTACTGAACCTCCCCATACCAATACTACTACTACACCTCCTCTCAGTTTCAAGACCACTAAAGACGCCGAGAATACTCAAACTCCGATCAACATATATGATCTGATGAAGAGACAAGAAGTTCTTTCCAGAACACAGCTGGACATGACCATTACTCAGAAGGAAGTTCTCGCTTTCCTCAAGACCCTGACAGAGCAACTCTCTCCAGAACAACGCCATCGTCTAACGGAGCAGACCAGGACCAACTTTGAAACAGACACTAATGCTGAGGTATCTAGGGTTCAAAAAGAAGAAAAAAAATTCCTATCATTCCTGATCGCTCTCTGCAGAGGTACCAACAATCCAACTTTGACACCCGTGAAGATCTGGAGAGACTTTTACGAAACCATGGAAAGAACGACTCATCCCCGGTCCATCAACACAAACCTCCCTACCCTCCTGAAATTCAAAGGATCCCTCTGCCGGGAGGTTACTCTTATTCAACTTTCTCATTATACGACGGAACTGGAAACGCTCGTAAACACGTCTTTCGATTTCTCGAATCCTTCGGGGGACATGAATACAATCATGTACAATGGATAAAAGAATTTTCAAAGTCCTTCACTGGAATAGACTACACGTGGTATAACAACATTGCTCCTAACAACATCTTTAATTGGGAAGACATGGTTAATGCCTTCTATAAGAAGTACTTCTTCGTCTCCGAGCAGATTACCCTGTCAGGCCTAGGAAGAATGTTCCAGAAAAATAATGAGCACCCCAATAAGTATGTGAAAAGATTCAGGATCCAAGTACTGTATTTTTATGATCCCAATGTGAAAGAACATTAGCTAGTGGAGATCTGTATTAATGGTATGATCTCTGTTTATCGTGTTCTTCTAGAAAAATTACGTTTTTAGACTTTCTATGAGTTACACGAAGCCGCGAAGCGCTCCGCCATGACCGCTCCTTCCCTCCTACAGAAAACCAGACCAAAAATGGAAGAAAACCGTGGAGACACACATGGAAATCGACGGCTGGTCAATAAACATTACAACATTCAACCCTCAATTGGTGTTGTCAGTAACAAGGGACCCAAGGAAAAGCTTCATCTCAATAAGAGTCACAGATAAAACATTCTCCTTCCTATCCGACCTCAACACTAGTACCAACTTGACGATCGACTCCTTCTCAGAACACAGGCAAAGCTTCGCAACAACAGTCACAGCCGCAACAGGGACAAGATGTTAAACCAAACATAATGTTCCCGGACTTCCCGGTTCCAATAGAAGAGGTACTCAAATTACTCGAAGCAGGGATAAAAGATGGTAGCCTCCAGTTACCTCCTGCGCGACGTCTCCCTATATCCCAATAGATGGCAGACCCTAAATACTGTCATTATCACCGATATATCAATCACCCAACCAGCGAGTGTAACAACCTAAAGTGTATCTTTAAAGAAAAGGTGGAATCAGGAGAGTTACAATTAAAAGATGAATAAGTTCACAAAAATCCCCTTCCTGTAAAAAACTTCACTCTCTCTGAAAAAGTCTATCAATCAGGCGGTTCAATCTTTCGAAAGGATAACGTGAAGATGTCTTCGCTGCCCTGAATCATGTCGCAGCTTGGAAACGCTTATTCTTTGCAGAAGGAACCCACACCTAAGTCAAGTCTCCCCTAAAGAACATAGTCAACAAGGGTGATAAGGAATGTGGTTAGGGATTCCCCACAAAGCTTGAAGGTCTAACTCGAACTCTAGAACCCGACCAAGTAAGTCCTACTTTTCAATCTCCTTTGCAATCAATGACCCCATGTCCCCGGGGTTTCTGCTTAAATTGTGTTACGTCTAGAAGATGTGAATGGGAATCCGATTCATTTTAATATTTTATCAAATGGTTGAAAATTGTTTTTGCTAAAAAATGGGAAAATTCGTGACTCACTTGCGAGTCAAATTGCCTGTGACGATGAGGAGAAACACCAATAACAAAATCTTTAGTCGTACATAGAGAAGACCTCTCAGACGAGATGCCATTTCGAATTAGAGACACGGTTCTAAAAATTACTAAGAGGACACAACTTTTTACATCCGTTCCTCTGACTATCGAGGAAGAACCTTACATAATTACCGAGACTCTATTAAGTGGCCATTGCAAGCTGAAAAACCATGACAACCCAGAAGGAGTAGTGGTTCATAGAAAGTGGCTCAAAGCTTTCAAAGCATGAGTGCTTCATTAGTCTACTTCAAATATTTCCCTATTTTCATGTTATATTTATACTTCCTATAAAATGAGTGGAATATTTCTGATGGGAATTTAATCGCAGTCCGCAAGAGCATGGTTATCGATGAGACAGTATGCAAGCACAGTTTGTTCCATAGGAATTTCAGAATCACAATTTCTAGTTTTTAATTAATTAATGTGATAATGAAAAAATTAAATGAGATGATAATTAAAATTCTAAAAATGAAACAAATACTGAAAAAGGATTTACAAGTGGAAGAAAACCTAGGAAACGAGATTTCATCACAATTATGCAAGCTAGATATCTGTAACCATTCTCTATAATTTTCTCACAACTATTGCTCAAAATGATTTCAGACAAAATGTTTACGTTTTGAAAAATATGGAATTTTAGTCTAATTACTTTTCTCAAAAGATTAAAATTTTACTTCACTACAGAATGCTATTCTCTAACAAGAATAAATAAATCAATTATTTAAGCATTAAAGGACATATGAAGAAATTATTATCATTATTAATCAAGAAAATAGGACCAAGAAAAATATGATGTAGAAAATAATTAGAAATGCTAGAAAATACAATATGAATTCCTCTCTAATCCTAGGTGAGAGTTCTAGCTACTCATGGCAAAAAAAATGGAAGAAAGTAGAGAATAAACCATTTATTCTTTAATTTTATTAAGAGTTACAAAGAAGAACTGACCATTTACGTCGCAGAAAGGTTAGAACTCTTCAATGAATAAACGACCCCTTCCAATAGCGGCGAAAGAAGAACAAAATTGTAGTGTATTAAAACCCTAAATTGTTGCATGAACTATTCACAGAACCGTTACAAAAACTATTGAATATAAGAGTATAGATCACGGTTTTTAACGACACTACCTAGCTATGACAACGGTTTCTTCATCTTCTTCTTCGTTTTTCCTGAATGTATAGAATTGAAACTGATTTTTTTTTAGCTTTTCTGGCTCACTCCAGCCTCCCCTTTTGCTTCCTACACATCCCCTATTTATAATAAACACATAACAACTTCAATTATTCTCTCAAATCTCCTCAATATCTTTTTTTTCAATGAGAATTAAATCTCGGAGATTTTTTTTCCTCAGATATATTTTTTTCTTAAAACCCGATGCAATCTTTCCTGATTTATTTGATGTTGTTGTATTTTTTTGTCCAAAGTGAAATAGGAAAGAATATCCTATATTTCACGTGAGTTATCCTTCTCCCTGATTTCTTCGAGAAACAAATATCAAACGAGATTATGTTTTGATTTAGTTTGATTTTGTGTACAAATTAAACTCTTAATAAGGCAAGATAATATACGTCTCTTTAATTCCTTAAAAATCTCCAAACAAATTCGTATAAAGCCTTCTTAGATTCGATATTTTGAGAGAGTTAATTTTCCCACCCAAACTCAGTTTGAATTTGAAAGAGAGTGGGTGCCTTTATCAATTCCTAGGGTGCCATAATCAGTTCACTTGGGTGCCTTTAACACTTTTCTGGGGCACTTTTAACACTTTTGAGCCATCTTTTCCACAATTTTTTATTCTTCAAATAATACCTAAAAACATATAAAATAATAATATTAATACAAAGTTGTTTGTACCTAAAAATTGATTTTATGCAAAACAATGTACTGTTAAAGTACTTTCTTTAGATTTGGAAATCAAAATCGTACAGGGCAAGCCTAAACCACGATAGTAGTCGTTCCTCACTGCTTCGGTCACAATGACAGAAAATGGGTTGATCTTAGGATTTGGCGCGTGCTTTGTTAGCTTTGTTGGCTTTGTCTAGCATTTTGGCACATATATGTGCTACTCATTGGTGTTGGGAGTGTGACTAGGGTTTGCCAAGGCTAGCACTAGTGCCATGGTTATTGCTTATGTACCGCTCGCTTTGACATTTATTAATATTGTGGCCATACTTATGGCACGTTTAGAGTTTCTCAATTGTATGAGATTTATTGTTAGCATTTTATGCTTAAATTTTATGCAGTGATATAGAACATTTTCAAGAAATTCATTCGTGGAAGTTTGCAAATTGAAATTATGCTTGATACGACTCTGCAATTAGATTGTATACATCTAATTAGCGTTTTTATTCAAATATGGCATAGCCTCTATTCTGAATGCTCGCAATTTTGTATAATCAGAATATTCTGTTTTATACAAATAGTTTATATGGATGCACATGAAATAACGAGGGTTTAGCTAGGTAAAACCTTAAATTTAAAAAGTGCATAAATATATAAAGAGCTACAGAGCTATTGTAGATATGAGCTGAATATGCATTGTTAATTCTCTTGTGGAATGTAAGATAGAAATACATATCCATAATTCTGATATAGGGTCAGAAATTTGTACATATTTATTTCATGCTTCTGCAGCTGAGCAGAGGAAATAATACAATTTTCTCCTTTGTCAAAAATCCACCGTCAACATTAGCTCCCATGCTTAGCACGGAACGAGTAATGTTGCATGGTAAGCACTAGATGGTGGTTTGCTAGACGAAATAAAATGTGACTTTTATGCAGTGCATACAGAATATTTTCAAGAGATTCAGTTGTGGAAGTTTTCTAATTGAGATAATGCTTGATGTGACTCTACAATTTAGATGGTATGCATCTAATTATCATTCTTATTCAGATATTGCATAGCCTGTATTCCGAATGCTCGCAATTATGTATTATCAGCATATTCTGGTTAATAGTTTGCATGGACGCTCATGAAATAACGAGGGTTTAGCTGGGTAAAGTGATAAGTGCATAATTTATATATTTTAAGTATCATTTCCTTATACTTATTTGCTATATTTTGTGTTAATTACTGTGTGTTAGTATTACTTTCGTAGTTTATGTGTTTTAGTAGGTTACATCTCTGAAACAAGTGAAATGGTGCTTTATAAGAGAAGAATTGTAAAAGACCCAGTGTAACTCAGTATGTTCCAGGATTTATACTCTGCCACTTCTACTCGGGGCTGCCAATAATTCAAACTTTACAAAAGGTTCCCATAGTTTGGTTATGGGACACTATCGTCTTCCTCCATAATTCACAATATTCGAATAAAGGGAATATTCATCGAGGGTTTTTGCCATCATCTATTTTGTTCGATTGATGCAAACATGTGGTTTCATTATGAACTACAAGGAAAGACATGTTGGTGAGAATCCATTACAAGGTATGGCCGACAGTTGTGGTGGCTGGAATTTGAGTTTGAGAAGGTCTTCGATGGTTGATGGGTATGTGATAATCGAAGTATTGATGATAATGATTATGTGAAGCAGAAAGAGAGCGAAAAGACAGAGCTGGTGGCTATGGATGTGATATTGTTGAGAGGAGAATAATGGCAGAGCTCAAAGTGAGATGATTTCGGTGATTAAGGGTGTGATGATTGTTGGTGGTGAACTAGAGTTGGCTGATGGATGACGATGTCGAGATGATTACAGTGGTTTGTTTGAGTGGGTCAGAATGTTGGTTGAGATATTGACGATGTGAATGGCAGTGGCTAAGCTCGATTCATTGCAGTGAGTTGCCAGTGATGAGTTCGAGAATTGATAATGGCAGAATTTAAATAATGGTGGGTCGGAGGCAAAGATGGAGTTGAACTCGAAGAGAAGAATTACAGGGGAAGACCTGTTGTTACTTGAGTTAGATACACGACATGACCGATGGTTGAGGAGTCTGTGACATCATGGCAGTCTTAATGACTAACGGAGTTGATGGTTCGATGGTTGATGACAGCAGTGAGGAAGCTCGATTGCTTGTGGTGGTTGATTATGGAAAGATGATGATTTGTAAAACAGCTAATGCTCGGTGATGGATGGCTGAGATGTGTGATGTTTTAGGAGTTTGAATGAGATTAAGAAAGTATATTTGGGCGGTGACTATCTCCTATAAATAGTAGCCGTGAACACCACTCATAAAAATATACCTTCCCGGACACAGACAGAGGCCAGACCTTCACAGACAGAGACGGATACCTTTGGGAGATACCACACAGACGCCGACAGTACATAGAAGACACCAGGTTAGTTTGAATTTCTTTTCTTAATTAATTTTTATGGCTTTTGAGAAAGCCATGTTGTGCTAATTACCTTGTTAGGGTGAAATGATGAACTTGTAGAGATGGTTTTATTTGTGTTTCAAAACTAGGGTTTTCAATTATATAAACTAAATATCATTAATTTGTCTCTCTCTCAATGTTTTACCGTCTCGATGATTTTTCATGTTCTATGCCATATATAGTTCATTGTTTGATTAGTAGAAGGACTCGTTGAAACCTTGTATGAAATTGTTTTATGAATATTCTTTGACTCTTTATGCCCCGTACACTTAGTACTTCGAAATTCTACTTTAAGTTGAGAACAAACAATTCTTTTTGAAATCCAAACCCTATGTGACGAACACAATTAAACCCTAATCTACAACGGATTCCCGGAACCTTAACGTTTTCCTCTTATTGTTTTCAAACTTTACTAAATAGTTTTAAATCACTAGTTAATTTAATTCTTTATAAATAAAACCTAAAAAAAATATTTTAATCCAAACTCCTCGTGGGAACGAACCGTATTTGCTATTGTCTACTTCTTTCGACATTGTGCGCTTGCGGTAAAACAAAGTCGGTTTTCCAACGCATCCAGTTTTTGGCGCCGCTGCCGGGGAGTTTTTTTTCGATTAGATTTTTTTTTAGGTTAGATTTTTTTTTAGATTTTTATTATTTTGTTCGATTTTACGCTTTTTGGTATTTATCTTCTGCTGCAGGTTTTGGGAACGGAAACGAAAAGAAATTGAACAAAGATTTTGGTAATTAAAAGACTTGGAGTAAAGTTAAAGCTGAACGAACGTAGAAGAAAACAAATAGTTAATTTTTACTTTTTAGGATTTTTTTAATTTAATTTAGAAAACTGTATTATGAAATTTTTGATTATTTTTGTAATTTTCTTTTAGTTTTGGACATTACGGACATTATTATTATTTTTAAACCCTACGGAAGGGTAGTACTAAATATAAACTGCAGAGGGAAGGACGACAATTACGATATTGTCTCGGCCCCTTGGCTTCGTACACTGACACAGGAGTCAGTGGCCTGAGTCGACTTTAACGGATCATCCCCCGTCTGTTACGGGAGGTAAGATTCGATCAACTCACGAATCCCTTGCAAGTGGGTTTACTGAATTCCTTCGTGTGCATATATGTTGAGGACCTGAATACGGATTTACTTTTCTAGTAAAGGGCAAGAACTGGCCATATAAGATAAGGACTGGGATTTCATCACCGTTTCCTTCTTGCCCGCTTTAGGAACACGTTACCAAACGCGAACCTAAACCTTAAAATTTTGACTAGAAAGAGACTGATAGGGTAACGAGCTTAAAGGAAACTCTTTCAAAAGGAATGTATTGGTTACTTTGTTAGCCTAACTCGAAGTTCAGGAAGATTATTTTAAGTTGATTAGAGCCGCCTTGTAACCCAGGGAAAAGTTGCCAAAGAGACAGGGTTATCAAAGCTCCTTAGAGCTTATCTTGTTTCTCTTCGACTTAATCTAATTCGGATCGTTCTAAGAGGTTTGCTAGAACTGTAACTAGTTGCCTTTCGAAAGAATAGAAGCTGGTCTAGAAATAATCTAAGTGGAGCCATCATGCTTTTTGTTTGCTAGATTCAATAGGTGATTTGGTTAAGTAAGCCTTGCTTGTGATTGATTAAAAATTCCCTTCCAATTAGGATTTATTTTTATTTTTTTGGTTTTGGTATATGCCCAACACATAGGTAGGTTGGGATAGAGATCAGGATAATCGTCTCGTTAGAAATAATCCATTATTCATGGATAGAACCGATAATGAGGGTGTGGACCCTCCAGTTAAAACTTTGAGGGATTACATGTACCCGACTAGAGTCTCTCAACCGTCATGCATTGTCTTGCCAACCACAAAAGCCCACTATGAAATTAAGACTAATACCATCCAGGCTTTTCCAAACTTCTATGGCAGAGAAAATGAACACCCTTACTCCCACATTAGAGACTTTGAGGAACTGTGTGGTACTTTGAAGATTAAAGACTTGACCGATGAATATTTGAAATTGAGATTGTTTCCCTTCTCTTTAAAAGATAAGGCAAAATTGTGGTTTGATGCCTTACCATCTTCATCCATCCATACTTGGGATGCGATGACTAAGTTATTTGTGCATAAATTTTTTCCTAGGCATAGAATCACAGCCTTACGTCAAAGTCTTAATAGTTTCTCGCAGCAAGATGGAGAATCTCTCCAGGATTATTTAGAAAGGTTCCATGAACTTCTGATGCAATGTCCACACCATGGATTCGATACCTTGAAATTCACTATGATTCTCTACGAAGGGTTAGATCACAAAACAATGACCATGGTAGAATCACTATGTGGTGGTAATTTCGCTAATAAAACCCCTGAGGAGGGTTATAAGTTTTTGCATGAAGTATCTGATAAAACCCAGGATTGGGGGGCTAAGGAATCCATAAGGTCAATGGCTAGTAGAAAGGGGTGCATAGAGTTGATATTGAATTCGACTCTGGAGCTAAAATAGCTTCTTTGACAAGAAAACTAGAATCATTAGAACTTAGTACTAAATCTAGACCTTTTGTTGAGTCTGTGGACCAAATCACTCATGACGATGGTGGAGAACAAGGCCATGCTCTCTACCAAGCCAATCGTCGTAGATTTGACCCGTATTCCAATACGTACACCCCAAGGTGGGCAAGATACCCTGACTTTTCCTAGTCTAGAGGTCAGTATGAAGGTCAACCTAGTAATACTAGTGGTTATACGCAGAAATCATCTGGTCCTACTGATTCATCTAACCAAAAAGTACCTAGTATGGAAGAAAGTCTTAAGATGTTTATGCAGGCCACCCAAAAACAACTAGAGAATATGGACAAGAACACTGCAAGGTCCATAGCAACCTTAGAAAGACAAATAGGTCAGCTTGCTAGCCAAATAAGTGAGAGAGACAAGGGACAGTTCCCAAGTCAAACACAGCCTAACCCAAAGGGGTCTTATGAGGTAAGCACACCTGGTGCTAATCCCTCAAATCATGTCCAGGCCGTCACTACCTTGAGAAGCGGCCGGGTCATTGATAACCATCTTAGTGATCCTAAGGAGAAGGAGACAGATAGGAACCCACCTACTATTACGCAGGAAATACCCTTAACACAAAAAGAAACCAATGAAACTGAAAGAGGTGAATCTGAAAACACTTATGTTCCTCGCGCTCCATTTCCCCAAAGGTTAGTATCCCAGAAGAAAGGAACCAGCCCTAATGATATCTTAGAAGTGTTCAAACAAGTTAAAATCAATATTACCCTCTTAGAAGCCATTAAGCAGATTCCTATGTATGCTAAGTTCTTAAAAGATATGTGCACTGTGAAACAAAAATTAAATATCCATAAGAGAGCTTTTCTTGCTGAAAAAGTGAGCTCTATCATTACTCAGAAAACACCACCCAAATACAAAGACCCTAGTTGTCCTACTATCGCTTGCACGATAGGACAACACAAGATTGAACATGCGTTGTTAGATCTAGGGGCCAGTGTGAATCTCTTGCCATATTCTGTGTATGAGCAATTAGGACTTGGTGACTTGAAACCCACTAGTGTTACACTCCAACTGGCTCATAGGTCCATTAAAATTCCTAGAGGAGTGGTCGAAGATGTTCTTGTACAGGTTGATAGTTTTGTTTATCCTGTGGACTTCGTAATTCTTGATATCCAACCTGTGACAGACCCTGGTGTTCACATTCCTATCATTTTAGGACGATCGTTCTTGGCAACTTCTAATGCAATCATAAATTATAGGAATGGTATTATGGAACTTACTTTTGGCAGCTGGAAAATGGAGGTGAATATTTTTCATGTCGCACGTTCTCTTCCTGATCTTGACAACCATGAAACTGTTTGCATAATTGATGAGATAGTCCATGATACTTATTTGAAGAACCATATAGATGATCCATTAGAGAAATGCCTAGCCCACTTTCGATTTGATTTTGACAATGATAGTCTTATTAATGAGGTGAAAACTTTGTTAGATTATGCTCCAACTGATCATAACTTAGAAGAAGCAATTGATTATTTTCAAGAGTATGACGATCTAGAAATTACAGAAATTGTGACTAGTCTATCTAGAGACACCCAAGGTTCTAAGTGTTGGGGTGATTATCAATCTCCCTATACCTTACCTTTGACTCTTATAAGGGTCCCTAACTTGGGACTTGACATATGCACCTCTACCATTTTTCAAGATCATCTTCACACTATACATCATGAACCTAATGTCCAGAAAGAAATTCAGCTGTTAGAAACCCATCCTCTGGTCGATGTGGTTTACCTAGGCGATAATACCAAGATTGACTTTGTTTTCCCACCAAAATGTTTTCTTCCATATGTGGGAACGTATGAATTTCAAATGTGTCAGTTATTAAGTTTTGAGACTAAGCCTGATTACTTTAGGAGAGTAGAATCGACATATTTGCTTAAGAATGGCCATTTTCATAGTAATCAACTGTGTGAGTCAAATCAGATTGACTTTGAGGATCCACAATTATTCAGGTTATTGTTATGTGCTTCTCAGTTCTTACTTGAGTTATTCCAGACTCTACAACCTGATTCTTTCGATCCTGCCTACGAGGAAATCCAGCCCATGAAAATATTTTATCTAGACCCTTTTATAGAGCCTGAACCTGAACCACGACTAGAAGTAGTTGTCTTAAACAAAAAACTAGATAAGGGTGTGCTCGATTTGTTCTTTTTCTTGGCTTGTTGCAGTTTCCTTTTACTGGTGATAGCACTATTTGATCCAGATGACCCACAGTTGTTCTGGCTATTGATATATGATACTATCATTTGCTTCATGGGAGTCAATCCATCAGATTTGTTTTCTTCACCTTATCTTTTTAGTTTTTGATGGCTTGTATTATGCCATTTTAGGATTTCCCATCTTGATTTTACATTGGATGAGTTAGTTTACATTGAGGACAATGTAAAGTTTAAGTTTGGGGGAGTGTAAGCATATAGTGTTCTTAAGTATACACTTTTTAGGTAGAAATTTTTTAACTTTTTCAAAATTATTTACATGAAAACCTCCAACTTTTAAATATTTTAGAGTCACTTAGTATACTTCTAGCTACGTGTACATACGGAGTTCTAAACCGAAATAACTGAACTTAGAAGTATTAGAGAATTATATTTGGAGTGCTTAGTTGTTGAGAGGCTAGAGCTGACAAAAATGGACTTAAACTGCCGGTAGAGAATACAGTATTAGAGTTGTTGATCATTCAATACCCATGGGTGAGGCACCAAACCTTAAATTGTCCGTTTATAGTGTTTCATCTGCGCAAATTCCGGGTAGAATGATGAGCTACCTAACTTCGCACCAATTTCAGCACTACTTTTTGAGCTCTTGAATGCTATTTCTATCAATCATGAGGGTGCCATCAGAATTGCTAACTCTATCTTGTAGTCTTGTTTGCAGTTGGCACCATTCTCTCGACAATAACAGGTCCATAGAAACATATTATCAACAAGCAGAACATCAAAAATTTGAAGAAAATTTGAAGAAAGTCAAGGTCTAAAAGAAACCGTTTAAGAAAGAGCAAATTTCATATTCAAGTAAAGTAATAATACAATTAACATGTTAAAGACTTATGTACAAAAGTGAAAGAAATCAAAAGATGTGAGTTAGTGAAGTTCAGAATCAAGTGGTAAAGTCTTTATCCCACGGTCGTAGTAATTTCATCATTTATTTTTCAGTTTATATTGTAAAAAAAAAAAACGATTATCATTGTTGTAGTGTAGATTTTCTTTTGTATTCTTTCAATAAGGCCGTGGGGAAGAAGAAATCTATAGAGAAGTTTCTAATAACAAGAAATGGAGGAAATGAGTTATAAATTCAAGGTTCTACGAAGTTCAAGAGTTCATCATCTACAGTTGAAGACCGAAGACGTTTCTATTGGATGCTGTGAGAGTGGTATTGATTGCCGATCGGATGAGAAGGTAAGTAAGCATTCTCATCCTTGCATAGTGGTTGATTTACGTTATTAGAGGTCACTAGAAAAATAAAAAGGGGTTCTTTTTCGTCCCACTTTCTATGGGATAACATCTCCATATGATTCGGAAGGTTACCTTTCCTTCCTACCATTCAACGTGTGTAGGATTTCTATCTTCATTCCTGCCTGCGCACATGTGTGAACCATAAAGTGCGTCCTTTGAGTGTCAAATTCATAAAATCTTGTTGGTGAGGCATAAATATTCGGTCACTCTCGAACCTAGATCCTTTTACATGGTGGTTTTCTCCTAACTCAAGAGTTAAGCATGAGAATAATGTTCTTTATACTTCTAACTTCTTATTGTTAGTGTTCAGAAACTTTATGTCTTCGTAGCTCTTTGGATCCAAGTGCTTTGGAATACTTAAAAGTTGGAGTAGGTTTTGTGGGTAAATCTCTAGTAAACCCTCACGAGACAAAACTCGTCCACTAGGGACACCTAGGGGTTTAAAGGCTTGTTACACATGCTAAGTGTAACTGTTTCCTCAACGAAAGGGAGTTGTATTTTAGATTAATTTAGATTTGTAGTTTGCTCGAGGACTAGCAAAAGGAAAGTGTGGGGGAATTTGATAAGTGCATAATTTATACATTTTAAGTATCATTTCCTTATACTTATTTGCTATATTTTGTGGGAATTACCGTGTGTTAGTATTACTTTCGTAGTTTATGTGTTTTAGTAGGTTACATCTCTGAAACAAGTGAAATGGAGCTTTATAAGAGAAGAATTGTAAAAGACCCAGTGGAACTCAGTATGTTCCAGGATTTATACTCTGCCACTTCTACTCGGGGCTGCCAATAATTCAAACTTTACAAAAGGTTCCCATAGTTCGGTTATGGGACACTATCGTCTTCCTCCATAATTCACAATATTCGAATAAAGGGAATATTCATCGAGGGTTTTTGCCATCATCTATTTTGTTCGATTGATGCAAACATGTGGTTTCATTATGAACTACAAGGAAAGACATGATGGTGAGAATCCATTACAAGGTATGACCGACAGTTGTGGTGGCTGGAGTTTGAGTTTGAGAAGGTCTTCGATGGTTGATGGGTCTGTGATAATCGAAGTATTGATGATAATGATTATGTGAAGCAGAAAGAGAGCGAGAAGACAGAGCTGGTGGCTATGGATGTGACGTTGTTGAGAGGAGAATAATGGCAGAGCTCAAAGTGAGATGATTTCGGTGATTAAGGGTGTGATGATTG
Source organism: Papaver californicum (assembly GCA_023531435.1). Taxonomy (NCBI): domain Eukaryota; kingdom Viridiplantae; phylum Streptophyta; class Magnoliopsida; order Ranunculales; family Papaveraceae; genus Papaver; species Papaver californicum. Next base: position 903,920 of record JAJJMC010023768.1, on the reverse strand, counting down.
TTGGTGGTGAACTAGAGTTGGCTTATGGATGACGATGCCGAGATGATTACAGTGGTTTGTTTGAGTGGGTCAGAATGTTGGTTGAGATATTGACGATGTGAATGGCAGTGGCTAAGCTCGATTCATTGCAGTGAGTTTCCAGTGATGAGTTCGAGAATTGATAATGGCAGAATTTAAATAATGGTGGGTCGGAGGCAAAGATGGAGTTGAACTCGAAGAGAAGAATTACAGGGGAAGACCTTTTGTTACTTGAGTTAGATACATCATGGCAGTCTTAATGACTAACGGAGTTGATGGTTCGATGGTTGATGACAGCAGTGAGGCAGCTCGATTGCTGGTGGTGGTTGATTATGGAAAGATGATGATTTGTAAAAAAAGCTAATGCTCGGTGATGGATGGCTGAGATGTGTGATGTTTTAGGAGTTTGAATGAGATTAGGAAAGTGTATTTGGGCGGTGACTATCTCTTATAAATAGTATCCGTGAACACCACTCATAAAAATATACCTTCCCGGGCACAGACAGATGCCAGACCTTCACAGACAGAGATGGATACATTTGGGAGATACCACACAGACGCCGACAGTACAGAGAAGACACCGTAGTTTGAATTTATTTTCTTAATTATTTTTTATGGCTTTTGAGAAAGCCATGTTGGGCTAATTCCCTTGTTAGGGCGAAAGGATGAACTTGTAGAGATGGTTTTATTTGTGTTTCAAAACTAGGGTTTTCAATTATATGAACTAAATATCATTAATTTGTCTCTCTCTCAACGTTTTACCGTCTCGATGATTTTTCGTGTTCTATGCCACGTATAGTTCATTGTTTGATTAGTAGAAGGACTCTTTGAAACTTTGTATGAAATTTTTTTATGAATATTCTTTGACTCTTTATGCCCCGTATACTTAGTACTTCGAAATTCTACTTTAGGTTGAGAACAAACAATTCTTTTTGAAATCGAAACCCTATGTGACGAACGCAATTAAACCCTAATCTACAACGGATTCCCGGAACCTTAACGTTTTCCTCTTATTGTTTTCAAACTTTACTAAATAGTTTTAAATCACTAGTTAATTTAATTCTTTATAAATAAAACCTAAAAAAATATTTTAATCCAAACTCCTCGTGGGAACGAACCGTATTTGCTATTGTCTACATCTTTCGACATTGTGCGCTTGCGGTAAAACAAAGTTGGTTTTCCGACGCATCATAAAGCTCTGAGATTTGCAAGGCCCATATATATGCAAAAAGAGCTACAAGGATAATTTATCCAAGAGATGAATATTCCTTCTCGATTTTCATGCAGAATTTAGGATAAGAGTAATATTCATAATTATGAGGCTTGATCAGAAATTGATGTTTATTTATTTCATGCTTTTGCATCTAGGCAAAAAGTGATAACAGAACTACATGGCTAATTTAGCCAGAAGCTAAATATGCATTCTCTATTTTCTTACAGAATGTAAGATAGGAGTACATATCCGTAATTCTGATACTTGTCAGAATTTTATCATTCTCGATTTTCTTGCAGAATGTAAGATAGGAGTACGTATCCATAATTTTGATACTTATCAGAATTTTATCATTTTCGATTTTCCTGCAGAACGTAAGATAGGAGTACGTATCCGTAATTATGATACTTGTTATAATTTATCCTTCTCGATTTTTTTGCAAAATGTAAGATAGGAGTATGTATCCGTAATTCTGATACTTGTCAGAATTTAATCATTCTCGATTTTCTTGCAGAATGTAAGATAGGTGTACGCATCCGTAATTCTGATACTTGTCAAAATTTTATCATTCTCGATTTTCTTGTAGAATGTAATATAGGAGTACGTATCTATAATTGTGATACTTGTCATAATTTTATCATTCTCATTTTCTCGCAGAATGTAAGATAAGAGTATGTATCCTTAATTTTTATACTTGTCATAATTTTATCATTCTCGATTTTCTTGTAGAATGTAAGATAGGAGTACGTATTCGTAATTCTGATACTTGTCAGAATTTTATACGTATTTATTTCATGCTTCTGCAGCTAGGAAAAATAAATCAAAATAAATAAACGAGATTAGTTTTGGATTTTACCAGGAATTCTGATTTGATGACGCTCTGATGATGTCAAATAATCGTTGATGGAGCATTAGTTGATGTAGTAGTGCCTGTAGAATGATAAAACATTGTCTGGAGAGTATAAACTAGTGAAGCGTGGGTTATTTGTATGATAAAGAGACCAAAATTGACCCGTGTGTAGCACGAGACCATGGCTTCACAGAGAAAATCCTTGTTTGACCATCACCGACTACCAGCTCTCTCTTTCTTTTTCCTCTCGCCCAGTAGTAGCAGTAGTATCAGAAGTTGAGACGGCAAGGGTCACAACAACAAAGAAATGATGACATGGAGTTGGTGACGTTTTCTGATTCAGAACTTGTATGGTCAGTCAATCATGCGTGCACATTTGTAATTTGTAATCTCGTGCAAATTTTTGGACTTCACAGACTTTAGGGAAAGAATCACATCTCATAGCACGCAGATCCGATTGGCGTGCCCTTTTAGTATGTTGTAGTGGATATACATATGAACACTTTCATTAAGGATATTTTTCCTCTTTCTCCATCGATGGTTGCGATTTATAAGTTCATGGGATGCATGTGTGACAGTAGGAGTAGTCACGAGAAATTGGAGAACTCGTGAGGGTGACTGCGGTCGTGGGGATGTAGGCCTCTTAAGATTTTTCAAGAAAATATGATCCTCGCCATAACCATGTTTTTGGAGAATATGAATTCCCAATAGGATCTTGTAAGCCCATATTCCAGGTGTCGAGAGGAGAAGCATGAATCTGAAGTTGTCAGTTTAAGACGATCGTGGCCGCCTCGCTACCAGTGATAATTGAGATTGAGATCATGACTAAGAGTTATGTCTGTTTGGGGTTTGCTTGGAGCATGAGGAGAATTGATGGCGTCACTTTAAGAAATATGAATTCAGTGTGTCTTCCATAGTTGACTAGTGTATTTGAAATCAACAGCAGAAGCAACAGAGGCGATTTCCCAATGCTATGGACTTTATCAGGTTAAGAGAGGAAGCTTACGAGTTGTGCAGGTACTGACATACAGATGCTTTTGTCAGAATGATGTGAGTGATGGGTTTCGTTGCTACTACTATTGTTGATTAAATACTCTGGTCGAAGGAGGCGACTGCGTTAAATCTCTAAAATGAAGAAGCCTTCAGTCACCAGGTGCAGCTACTTTGGTCTGCTACTCGACGATGGATGATTTAATAGTAACATCATGATTCCATGCCACAAGGGTCTGATCAGGTAAGGGAAGCCAGGAAGGTTGATACCTGCTATTGTTGTTGTTGTCTTTGCGCGCCACAGTTGGATCAAGAAATTGAATTAAAGTTGGATTCTTTGTAGGTGCCAGGCCGCTGAGTCGCAACTGGGACGTTTTTCGCGAGCATTGACTGAGTGAAATTGTGTCTTATTCTGACCCTTTGGTATATAAGCTTGTTTTACCCTTTCTGGATGTGATGATGGTATGCTCAGAAGGCTTATATGGGAGAAGTCCTCTGGAGGCGTTGAGGGTGAAAAGGATGAGCGTAAAGGTGTCCTGTTGCCTACATAGTGCTGCGGGTGTCTTCAAGACTATGTTCCAGGATGCTTCTCTTGAGCCATCTTCTGAATCCTTAATTGTTATGAGATGTGTTGCGGTGAGCAGTCCCCTGTCATACTTCTCTTTGATTTCTGAAGTTATATTTTCTGGAATATGCTTGGGATGTATCTCAGTCTCGTCAAGATTCGCAGGCGCCTATCAGATATGCCAACGTAGTTGAGAGAGAGAAAGATATCTTTACGGCATGTATTTGGAGAGTAAAGGGTCTTGTCAAGGTTGTAACTCTCTGGTTGACCATCTTTTATATGCTGGAGAGGTTCTTGAAAACAAGGAGATCTTGGATAAACCTTCAGTCCCCGGGTGTTGTTCACGTAATTTTTTGGATATGGTTGCCGAGGATGATGTTTCAAGTGGTATTGTTGCGTAAGATGCTAATGCGATGAAAACTGCACCAATTGAGTATCAGGATGCCGTTGTTGATTTTGAATTCAAATTTGACACGATCCGACTCTTGGAAAAAGCTGAGACGGATAAGATTGTTGTTAGGTGGCTTTGTCGTCATATGAGAGCCATTCAGGAAAACTTGAAGGAAGTAGGTGCGTCTTCGTCTTAGTGGCGATTACCAAGACTAGAGATGACACTGAAAGACTATCTTGAGAGTTGAGGCTTGCAACTGAAGCCCCTTGCACAGGTGGAGAGAGCATATGATGATGGTGTTGAACCAGTCTTCAGAGATCTTTTCTAAATAGTAGGTTTTGAAGGTTTTATGTGTTTCTGAGATACCCAATTTTTATGTGCTTTTATTTTGGGATTTTGAGTAGGTAGATTTTTAATGGTTTGCAAGGATTTTCTATAGAGAGAAATAATACTTTGTTCAATTAAGTAAATTGAAATCCTAAGTATGAATGCAAAGTACTACAAATATTTTGAAGGAATTGAAAATGTTGCGTGAAACAAAAAAATATTGCTAGGAGTTGTAAAGTGCTTAAGCCTTGACAAATTTTTTAGGGGTGATGAAGTGTTTAAGCCTTGAAATCTTTGAGCTACTTGTTATGTACGACTACCCCTGTTGGCCTACCAGTATTGAAGAGTTTGTAGCATCCACCTAATATAGCTTTAATGATCAGATATGGTTTTTTGTTTTTTATCGGCAGAGACAGTAGTGTCTCCGATTTGGAAAGAGTTAGATTTCGGTATCTCAGGTTGATGACACGTTTTAAAGATGATTGAATTATTGGTTTTAATATTCTCAGTAGAGATGACCCTATCCATTTAATAAAATTTTGAAAAGGATCGTCCTCCTATTTAAACCGTCAAGTCATGATGGGGTTGACACTCGTGTCAAGTCCCCAAGACTTGATGGGACGCGGTTAACTGGTTGTAAATAGAATTGCTAAACAAGACTTACTTGTAGTCGAAGTCCACTGACGTACGTCATCATATCTCCTTTATGCAATTGTTTAGCGTCCAAATCCGTTATTTGGTGATGTTCTGGAGGTGAGCAATATTTAGGGTATGCTGGCTTGTTGGCGCCTACAGGTGGGTCCCTTGCTGAGGATATCTCCAAAGATGCGTCGAGCCTTGCCTTGTTTTTGTGGATTCACAGACGTATCGGAACCATGTCGTAGTATGTATAGTCGTTGCTGATGAAATGGTAGAAGACACTCTTGGCCATAAAATGGTAGTGGTAGTAGTCCCTCTAGACCCTTATGGATGACGAAGTTTGGTCGCTGGATCCTTGGTTGCTTTCTTTGAATGAGGATCTCGTTATTGCATCGAATGTCGATTCTGGATGTGCTGACGTTGGTTGGCTCCATCTTTCTTTTCATGATGTGTAGAACCATACGTGATTTCATGAAGAATTTTGGCAATTTTTTTCGTCAAAAAAATTCAGATTCAGGTCTTCTTTCCATAACGGCTGCCGAATCTTCGTCCGGAGTCGGAATGAGGTGGTTGACCTCTCATTATTTATCTAAGGACTAATATGAAGGGATAACTTTTCCAAAAAGATTTTCTGGATTTGGAGTCCGTTTTCTAGGTGAAAAGGACCTGGCACCAAAGTCCAGAACTTTTTCAGGCAGAATTCGGTAGGTTTTTAGCTGTCATGTAGTTGAGCGTTTCAGCCGCCATTTATAGCTCGTTCATCCGATTGATGTGCCCTTTCATTATGTTGTAGTAGTCATCCATACAAATCATGCGGTATATAGTTAATCCCCAAGATTCCTCACCAATTAGCGCCAGTTTCAATTCTTCCGGAGGGCAGTGTAAAAACGTTTCTGAAATCATTTTTGCAAAACGACCCATAACCTTTCTAAATCATATGCCATGACCAAAAACCCTTTGAAATGAATGTTTAGGTTACTAATGAACATATTTTATGAACTTGATTTGTACTTGAATTCCTTTGGATTGAGATATTTAACTTATTATATCTATAATGTCTCTATTTTTAAAGGGAGTACGAACCGAAACAGAGAGATGAACTTGTAGATGAAGAATTGGAGGTTACCATAAATCGCGACGCCAGTGACGTGCCTTTTCCAACTCAAAATTATGATCAAGTTCTCCCTGACGTGGTTGTTGAAGAAAGCACTCCGAGCGGTGTCATTGTAAAAAATGCTTATATGATGGAGACTGTTCCGGATGAATACCCGAATGTTAGAGTTAACTTTGAACTAGATATAAGATCCACCCTTTTTTAAAACAATTAAAGAACCTGATTTTGTGACCGAGAGATTGATCTCCCACTGTGGTCGCCATTTGTTCGTACCTAAAAAATAATTCTAGGCAAAACAATGTATTGTTGAAGTACTTTCTTTAGATTCGGAAATCAAAATCGTACAGGGCAAGCCTAAACCACGATAGTAGTCGTTTCGCTCTGCTTTGGTCACAAGGAGAGAAAATGGGTTGAGGGGAGGGAAGCAAAAAAACGTTGACGGAATATGTGTGTTGAATTGTATGTACAAATGTAGAACTATTGAGAAAATCACAGAGCTTGAGGGAATGTTAAGCCTGTTGTTTTTTCAGAATAGGCTAATTAGCCTATTTATAGTAATTGAGGATACACGCAATTTCCTTGTAAAATAGTGGAGGTAGTGAAGAGATGGAGTAATGGAGATTCTGGGGGTAATGGTGTAACCACCCATTATCCTTGGAAGTTTCTGAAAAACCATGATTCCGTTATCTCCTCAATTTCTACAACCGTCGCCACTATTTTGTTAATTTCAGATCATGTGGTGTTACCACGCCACATGTTGCTGTAACCACCAGACCAAAACCCCATGAATAATACCCCCATTTATTTGTTTTGATTTCTCGTGTAAGTTAGTGTAGTCATGGATTCAAAACACATGAATAATTCATGAGCAAAGGATAATGCTGGCACGAGCAAGCGTGAAGGGATAGCCCTGGCACAGTCGAAGAGAACGAGGAAAAATAGAGAAAAGGGATGCTAGCAGCACAGCTAGTAGTGCCAGCGTTGGTCGTGGCGCTAGCGCTGCTGGCTTCTGGAATTAGTGATAGCGCTAGCACCGTTAGGGCCTGTTTGGCGCGTGCTTTGTTAGCTTTGTTGGCTTTTTTGGCTTTTTTGGCTTTTTTGGCTTTTTTGGCTTTTTTGCTTTTTCTAGCCTGTTGGCACATGTATGTGCTACTCATTGGTGTTGGGAGTATGACTAGGGTTTGCCAAGGCTAGCACTTGCTAGTGCCATGTTTATTGCTTATGTACCGCTAGCTTTGAAATTTATTAATGTCGTGGCCATATTTATCGCTTGTTTAGAGTTTCTCAATTGTATGAGATTTATTGTTAGCATTTTATGTTTAACTTTTATGCAGTACATACAAAACATTTTCAAGAGATTCATTCGTGGAAGTTTGCAACTTGAAATTATGCTTGATGCGACTATGTAATTAGATGGTATGCATCTAATTAGCGTCTTTATTCAAATATGGCATAGCCTCTATTCTGAATGTTCGCAATTTTGTATAATCGGTATATTCTGCTTTATACAAATAGTTTATATGGATGCACATGAAACAATGAGGGTTTAGTTAGGTAAAGCCCTGAAATTTTGAAAATGTATAAACATATGAAGATCTACAGAGCTATTGTGGCTATGAGCTGAATATGCATTCTTAGTTCTCTTGTGGAATGTAAGATAGAAATACATATCCATAATTCTGATGTCGGGTTAGAAATTTGCATATATTTATTTCATGCTTATTCAACTGAGCAGAAGAAATATTACAATTTTCTCCTTTTCAAAAATCCACGATCAACAAAAATGTGAGAACCATTAATACAAATAAAAGATCAAATAAAACACATAAATGTATCTACCAAATACCCCCAATCTTATATTTTTCTAGTACTCTATCAATTCTAATCTAGAAATAAAAATCCTAACTCACTTTCGCAGGAATCGCGATTGCACTTAGCGTGTGCAACAAGCCTTTAAATCCATAGGTGTCCCTATCGGACGAGTTTTAGTCTCGTGAAGGTTTACAAGAGGTGTACCCACAAACCTTTACTCCAAAGCCTATCTACTTGTGAACGATTGAGGGTATACATTAAACAAGCTATTTAGTTGGCATACTAAATTATTTGGCTATAAAACGAGTTTGCACTCAGCGTACTAAAATTCAGATAAGAATGCAAAACTCTACTCAGATAATCTTTGAACTTTCTAAAACTGGATAAAAATTGTCAACCTTCACATTGCTCTAAATCAATCAAATTCAAACACATGGATAGATTAGAAGATGAAATAGAACTGATGAAGTGTGCATATGTTGACTAAGGTGAACGGTGTTTCCCAAAATATATGTATGAAAGTTAATGCTAGGATGAATTCTAATGGATTGAGATACGCTCGCACTGGTCTGAATCCAGATACTAATATAAACTCATCTGGTATATTCATGGGCCCCACCGTTCGATTTATTGAATATATATACTTTTTGTATATATTATTGAATGGGTATTGACAACATGATTGTATCATTTGAATCCAAGTGCATGCTCCTTTTTAGCAGATTACATGATAGTTCCCATGGATCTTGTATCCACGCTTGCTTAGGAGACGGACACAGGGAGAACACATATATATTGCTATCCAAGTGTCAATTTTTTTTTTTTAAATTATTGGTCAAGTTCAATTAAGATAATGGGGCTTGGTCTCAACCACTCTTCTTCATCCTAATAGCGACAACAAGGCGATACTAGTGCCCCACCAAATCACTTAGAGAAACACAAAGTTGAAAAAATAAAAACAGAAAATGATATGGTTATGATGATTCCGAGATATGCTTGTTCAATGATTATCATATTATTTTTAACACCTGAGTTATGGATTCGAATATGAATATACCATTTTTATGGGCACGCCAATTCCAATAGACAAAATTTTTGTTTGCATCTACCTAGATTGGTTAGTATCATCCTGAATTGTTCACAAGTTTCCATATTTTGGATTTTTCGGTACAACTAAAATTTAAAAAAAATTCCTCCAGTACCCCCAAACTGAAATTGAACATAATCCTCGATGTTTTTTAAGGATAAATAAATGAAAGCATGAACAAAGAGAAAATAATAAACAAAGTAAAAGAGATAAGGAAAGATACTACCAGCACCGTGTACTAAAAGCATATAGGTTTCCTCCCATAAAGCGTTAAGTTTAAAGTCTTCAGCCAGACCAAGAAAGGATTAGGCACAACTTACGAATCATATAACAATAATCGAATAATTGTGATCCTTAAAGTCAATTAGATTTTACTTATAGAGTTGAACACAATGAAGTATATACGAGTGGTGGTCATTCTTATGAAAATATGTTGATTCAAATTTTCTAAAATAATAATATTTAGTTTCAAAATTTAAAAATTGACACATTTGAAGTTCAGATGTTCCCACATTTGGTAGAAAAATATTTGGCGGGAAAACAAAATCAATCTTGGTATCATGGCCTGGATAAACCACATCAACATGATGATGAGTTTCTAATGACTGAATTTCATTTTCGACAAAATCAGGCTCGGGAAACAGTTTATGAAGATAATCTCTTAAAATCGTAGAGGCACAAACATCAATTCCCAATTGAGTGACCTTTATAAAAGTCAAAGGATTACCACGGGGAGAGTGATATTCACCCCCACACCTAGGATAGTCTATGTCCTTAGATGAACTAATCACAATTTCCTTAATCTCTAAATTATCAGATTTAGGAAAATGGTCAATTGATTCTTCCAGGTTGTAGTCAGGTGGGGTACCTTTACTCACATTCAAATTCTCATCAGAAACTATTGTTTCCGAATCGTTGGACTCTAAAACAGAAATCTCAGGATAAACTCGCTCCTCTAAACCATCATCGTCTTCATAATAATAGGGAAATATCTCAACGTCTTAAGCAATGGTATCTCTAGTTAAATCATTTTCCTCTTGAATATGTAAATAATCATTGACATTATTAGGATCGGAACTAGAAACATCATTATTATCATGAAGCTCAATTGGTGTAAAAATTTCCTGATCATTATGACTATGAATTTCAAATTCTTCATCACTACTATCCTCATCATCATAATAATATGAAGATGGTTGAACCTTATCTAAACAAATAGAGTTTTCAATTCTAACCTCGCCCTCTAAATTAGGTAAATATTCATCATTATTATCAAGGGAAAAATTGGAAACACTATTTTGGCAATTAAGTTCATTTTGAGCAAAATTAGCAGCTAACCGTTCATATTCAATTTTCTCCTCATCTAAACATGCATTAAGTTCACTTAGAGTAGTACTTAAAGCTTCAAGTCTTTTTTTCATCTTCCGTCCAATTTCATCTATTTGATTGATTTTATCATTCCAAGAATCGGATGAAAAATCAAGAATTTGTGAAGTTTCCATGTAGCGCCTGAGGGCATCTTCTAAAGATGGAGAACTAACATTTTTCTCGTATAGTACTGCTCATTTACCCGTTTATACAATTGGTGAGCGTGCGAATAGTAATTGGGACCACTATGGTAAGAACCATAACCGTCAGAAGGTTGGTAGTGGTCCCAAGTACTATCCACACTAAGGTCATAGTACGGGGTAATGTCCATTTTGGAATTCAGGTCGATATTCATTACATTGGTCCTCATAATACCAGTCCGACATTTTTTTAATTGTGCACGTGCTAATGCAGGTTCGACTAAAATAGGTTCGCTCATGTTATCTTAGAAAAATATACCTATAATCAAATACTGGTGAAAGGTACGAGGCTAAGGCTTGTGGAATTTCATCTGGTAACTCCCATCAGGCCCAAGGCACGGGTTCGCTTACTTTTCCACGGGTTTTCCTAAAATCGGTAGTCTAACGATGGAATTGGTGTGTGCACGTGTATTTTTTTTTCTTATATACAAAATAAAATAAAATCTAAAAGATATACAAGAGAAATCTTAATTTCCTAATTTACTTATTTACAAAATGAAAATAAAAAAATAAAATTATACTAACCTTTTTTGGTAGGCAATTCTCTACAATAATTGCGAAATATTACTTGCAAACAAAGACAAGGAAAATACCCAAATAAAATTTAGAAAGAAAATAAAATAAAAATCATAAACTAATTAGCACAAAATTAAATAAAAATTAAAAATCACAATTTCTCAATCCCCGACAGCGGCGCCGAAAACTTGATGGGATTTTTAATCGTATACCGTAAGAGCACGGCTATGGTTGAGAGAGTATGCAAGCACGGTCCGTTCCACAGGGATTTCATAATTGTAATTTCTAGTTTTTAATTAATTAATGTGTTAATGACAAAATTGAATGAGATGATAACTAAAATTCTAAAAATGAAACAAATATTAAAAAGTGATACAAGTGGAAGAAAACCTAGGACTCGAGATTTCCTCACAACTATGCAAGCTAGATATTTGTAACCATTCTCTATAATTTTCTCACAACTATTGCTCAAAACGATTTCGGACAAAATGTTTACGTTTTGGAAAATATGGAATTTTCATCTGATTACTTTTCTCAAAAGATTAACAATTTACTTCACTACAGAATGTTATTCTCTAACAAGAATAAATAAATCAATTATTTAATTATTAAAGGACATATGAAGAAATTATTATCATTATTAATCAAGAAAATAAGATCAAGAGAAGTATGATATTGAAAATAATTAAGACATGCTAGCAAACACGATAGGACTTCCTCTATAATCCTAGGTGAGGCTTCTAGCTACCCATGGCAAAAAGAATGGAATAAAGTAGAGAAGAAACCATTTATTCATTAATTTTATTAAGAATTACAAAGAAGAACTGACCATTTACTCGCAGAAAGGTTAGAACTCTTTAATGAATAAAAGACCCCTTCCAATAGCAGTGAAAGAAACATAAACTTAAAGTGTATTAGAACCATAAATTGTTGCAGGAACTATTCACAGAACCGTTACCAAAGCTATTGAATATAAGAGTATAGATAACGGTTTTTAACGACACTATCTAGCTAAGGAAACGGTTTCTTCATCTTCTTCCTTGTTCTTGAATGTGTAGAATTGAAACTGAATTTTTTTTTCTTAGCTTTTCTGGCTTACGCCATCCTCCCCTTTTTCTTCCTACACATCCCCTATTTATAATAAACACACAAAAACTTCAATTCTTCTCTCAAATCTCCTCAGTATATTTTTATTCAATGAGAATCAAATCTCGGAGAAAATTTTCTTTCTCGGATATATTTTTTTCCTTAAATTTCGATGCAATCTTTCCTAATTTATTTGATACTGTTGTATATTTTATCCTAAAGGAAACAAATTCAAGTGAAATAGGAAAGAATATCCCATATTTCACGTGAGTTATCGTTCTCCCTGATTTCTTTGAGAAACAAATATCAAACGAGATTATGTTTTGATTTAGTTTGATTTTGTGTACAAATTAAACTGTTAAAAAGGCAAGATAATATACGCCTCTTTAATTCCTTAAAAATCTCCAAACAAATTCGTATAAAGCCTTCATAGATTCGATATTTTGAGAGAGTTAACTTTCCCGCCCTAACTCAATTTGAATTTGAAAGAGAGTGGGTGCCTTTATCCAAGCATGGGGTACCTTTATCAATTTCTGGGGTACCTTAATCAATTCACTTGGGTGCCTTTAACACTTTTCTGGGGCACTTTTAACACTTTTGAGCCATCTTTTACACAACTGTTTATTCTTCAAAAAATACCTAAAAAACATATAAAATAATAATATTAGTACAAAATATGAGAACCATTAATACAAATAAGAGATCAAATGAGACACATAAATATGTCTATCAATTTCTGCATTCATAAAACTTATCAAACATACTGATAAACACCATATATAATCATTACAAAGCGTTATTCTAGGGATTATATGAGTTGGAACAATCAGAATACGTTTTACAAAAACGCCTCGGAAGCAATTTTCATTGTCTCTCGGAAAATCTGAAGCTAACAACAACCGGTGATGAATATGGGCATGGTTCTTATATCAAAAGTTTCATATTGAAGTCTAATACAACATGATAAAAGGGTGTATCAATCGGATAAGTGATCTAAGAGTTATGGTAAAAACGGCTAGCGGAGTCGAGTCTGAAAAGTGTCTAGATTTTCCTGGATACTTCCTGAGTTCTACTGTCCGGTCGTTTTGAATCCCCAAAAAAGATCAAAACCTGGATTTCTTCCTAACATGTTGTAGGAAATTGTTTTCTAATAAGGACAGATGGGTCAATCATCCAAAACGGAGGTCGTATGAATATTGTATAATATTTTCCCCAAGCACTATACTTCTGAAATTTTCTGACGACAAAAATTTGTGAATACTTTACAAATTTCAAGTTTATACTTATATGAGATATTCAAGCGGTCTACATGGATTATTACTATTAAAAGGAGGGTAGAACTTACTTGAGGAGGATCCAAATTGGAGGAAGAGTCTAGAACCATTTCACTTCCATTGCTTACTTCATCATCAATAGTATCGGATTCAGGTTCTTCATGGATTTATTTTGTACGAGATGTTTCTTCAAGCTCCTCCTTCCAGGACTCATGTCCTTCTTCCATGCTTATGGTGTCTCCCGAAGCCTCAGGAGCGTCACTAGATTTGATGCAAACACTTGAGATCACATGCTATACCAAGACAAGAAAGTATATATTATTTAAAAAAATTGATATATATATACACAAGAACTGAGAATGACAAGTGGAACACTTACATTCTTATGAGGGATGGTCTTACTTCCAGGAAGAATCATCCTTGGTCCTTGCCTTATGGACTGGGGGACTATTGGTAGCAACGGAAGCAACGATCATCCGAGGATCAACGACACGAGTCTAGCGGAAAGAATGAAAGATAAGAATCATAATAGTCATGTTTCCAGAATTAAGAAGTCATAGAAAAGACCATTACCTCCTGAGATGCGTCAATAATTAGCTTCCGCTTGTCCTTAGATGAGCTCTGCAAATTGGGACCCCGAGCCTTGTCTTTCTTAAAGGGGGCGTCAGTCATCACTGGAGATCTCGAGAGAAATTCTTTGAAGCGTCTCCTCTCATCATTCCAGAAGTGTGCATACATGGATGATATCTGAGGTTTCCTACCTCGAATGAAGAAAGGAATGATTATTCCCTCGGTAAGACGAATATCCAAATTCTTATTCAACTCTATAATAGACGGAGTTACACTGTGACTACGAGGTACTTCTTGGTCAAAACTCATCTGACGAGTCGCACGATCGATGTTGTATACTTGCACCGAATAACCTTCTGAACAAATATCAAACATATAAGCTGGAGTGGATCTTTCATGAATACATTCTGTCCAGGATAAAAGGCATTAACTTGCCGCTTTGGACCTGACCAGGGTACCCCATCAACCTCTCCAACAAAGATAGTTGATGAAAGTATATTCCCATGCTCAGAATCCCAAGGCCTGAAGTTTACCTCACTATGGATATCTATCAAATCTACAGAGTTAATATTTCTTCTATGCCAACGGTGTATCCTTGTATATTCAGCGCCTTTATGCAAGTTCATATGTTTCGACAAAGGTGTATATTTTGGAAAATGCTTCCATAACCATGCTTGGAGAAACGCGGTATGAATGGAAGAATCAATCTTCATGAACCCATTATAAGTTTTCATGTCACAAACCAATGAATCTAAATGAGATTACAAAGAACCGAGGAACAATTTACCAATAGGGAGATATTCACCACCAGTAAGTGCTACCACCAGAGGGACAATTGGGAGATTCAAATTAACAACGGGGAAGTCTTCAAATACATCTCTAGACAACCAGAGTGTCAGAAACGCAGCAATGGTGAAAGGGTCACTAAGAGTGGGATTATCCGCATCGACTTTACCATTCCACCAATAATTGAACCACTTCATATAATATGCACCATTCCTCCCCCTACCCTGTTAGATTTATTCTATCTTCCTCTCCAGATCTGTGATCATTTGCTTCTCTTTAGCAGAATTTTTGACAGGAAAAATCCCAGAAACCGGAAGCTGCAACAAACTGAGTACGTCCTATAAGGTAATTGTTAATTCGCCCCAGGCGCACATAGAAGTATGAGTTGGTTCACACCAACGTGAAGCAAAGGTTAAAAGACCTTCAACGTCCTTGAAGATCTGCAGATGATTAGACATTCTTACAACATGAAATATTCCATCCTCTTTCAAAACCTTGACCACTAAAGGGTCATTCAATATCGCTTTGCACCAGCTCATCCACTTTTTCATGGGGACTTGGTGTGTCTTGAACTCGACAGAAGAAGATACATAATCTCCTCTCTGCAAACAAAGTCTTGGGACAGTCTCGGGAAAAACACTCTGAGGGACAACATACTTCTCAGATTTTGGGATAAAGTTATCAGTAAAACCAGAAGGTACGACAAGATCTTCGGAAATATATTCCTGAAACTATCACGGATATGAGGTATGCTCTCAAAAAATATAGTATCAAAGAATTCTTATCTATTCTGACCAGAAGATGTGCCAACACCATTATTATGTTCATTAGTCATCTGCAACGCATTCAAGTTCTCCCTATATCAAAAGAGGATTGAAACCCTAGTTAGCTAACTTTCAAAAAATGTATAATTCTAGTTAAAAAAAACACTTGGGTTTGCAAAGAAAAATCCATAATGGCATTAAAGAAATAGGGAAAGGAAAAGAAACTTACCTTTTTGGTTTGGTCGTCCATGGCACTTTCTCAAGATCAAATTCCCACACTTGATGTTGTCGTAAACTTGAAGGACATGAGCAATTCTTGTCACGCATGCCACTAAAAAAAGAAACGAAGAAAGAAGAAATGAAGAAGTCAGGTAAAGAAAAAAAAAAGGAAAATGCATATATATAGGCTCCAAATTGAAAAGTCCCTATCCAACTAGGAAACCTATAAAAAAAAGGAGAAAAAAGTGGCGCCAGGTTGCTTTTTTCTAGCCGCGCCAATTTTTGGCCCTTCCCACCCGTGATAATTGATATTTCTAGCAGGGACAAGGGCGCCTACTATCTCCAACCAAGTTTGCGCTAAGGGGTGCACATCTCAATATCCCAGAAGCTAAGTATATCTTCCTCCACTCTTAAAATTTAAAGTATGCATATATGATCATTGAAAACATATTGTCACCATCTAGTGCTTACTGAGAAATATTCATGTTCCTCACTAAGCAGAGGACTTAGTATAGATGGTGAATTTTTGGAAAGGGCTAGAATTATAAAGTTTCCCTTTTGTCAAACAACAAGAATATATATGTGCATATTTATGCGCATATGTTTAATATGGAATACTATATCTCTACTTATATTCCTCAAGTGAATTAAGAGTACATATCCTCTTTAAATATTCTAAAATGTCCTTGTAGCCTCCTCAATACTCATAATATTCATGCCATATCGAACTAGTCTCAAGTCGCATAAATTCCACGGCTGAATTCCTTGAACTTGCATCGAATGCGTATTGATGTTCTTGCAACATCCATCAAACTCGAGAATAGCTAATTCTTAAACCTTAAAATACATTTAGCTTAACGCTTCATTCGCAACAAATGCTCCTCAAATTGCTCTTCTGAGCACAAATATGCTACTTTAGCACTTTGCTTAAATATAAGACATAAAATATGCGCCACTCCTCTCGGATGCGCCACAATAAATAAGCAATGCCATAAAAGACGCATTGAACCTCGGATATAGGATAAACCTATTCTTTTCTCATATTATAGACAAATTAGCACTAGTTATTTGGCTTAGCACTATATCGGCACAAGTTATCCACTTTAGCGCTAAAAGCGCTAACTTTCCTGGGGATGACCCTAGCACCTGAAAAGCGCCAACTAACTTAACATGGTCTTAGATAGCACATATTGGCCCAACGAGGCCTTAGCTAGTGCACCATCATCTTAGCACCTTAACGTTAGCACTAAAAGTGTTAACCCTAACCCTAGCGCCAAAGGCGCTAACTCCCCGAGTAACGATCATGGTTCTTTGGCGTCCTTGGAACCTTGGCTCCTTTAGCTTTCCTTGGCGCCCTTGACTCCAGTGTGTCCCAGCCGCTAAGGACGATGCATCCCTAAATAAAGCCTAACGCGTCCATAGTGGCCAATGCTCCCCTAGCTTCCCTAGCGCGTCACAAGGTCTATGCGTTCCTGAGTAACGGACATGGCTAATACGCCCTTAGATTAGCATGGCCATACTTAGCGACTTAGCCACAAGAGCATTAGCGCTAACACTTTCGAGCTAATTGAACTTGACCCAATTGAAGTGCTAACTTCGAACCTCCTTGACACTAGCTTCCTAGCCCTAGTACAATTAACATTTGTTAAAAGCCATGCATTTCGGTCTTACTCCTGAGGCGTTAGTATATTATCCTTTTACATCAAAAGAGCTAGCATACCCTCATTTGTGCTAAGTAGCTAGTACCAACTTTGCTAGATACTTCCCTCGGAAATACACCTTTCTTCTTAATATAAGTCCAATATTAAATCTAATATGAATTCAAGTAGGTCTCCTTGCTTAAGAAACCCTCTATAACATTTGGCCTCAAATGCCTCTTAGACTTATGTTAAGTCGCTTCTAAGCTAATACTTAGCCATTAAACATTCCATGATACTTCTAAGCAAGTACATGACCATTGAACTTCTCAGACTCGACAATAATCAGTCTGATTATCAATCCAATGAGTTGAGCAACTTATCTCACTGACTTAGCAAGTCATTTGACTTGACTTGACTTGACTTAATTAAAAAACAGTGGCTTATAACTCCCCTATTTCCATGAGATATTAAATACAACACATGTGGGGGATTCTCATTGGGTTATTGGTCTGGCGGTCTATGGAAATCATGCGTTGTGGCAACACATCCACGAACAAGAAGGTAACAAGTAGTTGGCAGTTACAGAGCAGTTAAGAGGATGAGGAGTAGTGGTCTGGCATGTCTTCCTTACTTTCCGGACACTATCCTATTACAATCTCCACAATCGTCACTTCTCTACCTCTTCCTAACTTTCACGACTTATGAGAAATCAGTGTGTCTCTTTTGAACTATTGATAGATGATTTTCATTTATTCGAAAGAGGACAGGCAAGACAACAACACAGAAGAAAGTAAACATACAAAATTAGCGATTCCTCTTAGAGAATCCATTCTTCTTCACACACTACCTATCACACTGATATTTCTCAACCTTCTTTGCTTCCATCCCCTAAGACCTACCTATCTTCTCCACCTTTGTGATTGAAGCAGGATATGAAAGACCATTTTTCTTGGTTTAGGCTCATCATGTTCGATTTTGATCTCTCGAACCTACTTGAAAGTACGATTCTACCGTACAATTTTTTTTTACCATAAAAGCAATTGCATTTTTTCTACACCTAATTCGCTACCGGCGGTTTAAGTCCCTTTTCGTTAGCTATTACCTCTCAACAACTAAAAAACCTGAATATAGTTCTCTAATACTTCTAAGTGACTCATAAATCTCTAAAATTTGGAGGTTTTCATGCAAATATGTACAAAAAGTTTAAAAATTCTACCTACGAAATGAATACTTAAAACTCTAAATGCCTAAACACTCCCCCACACATAAATTGTACATTGTCCTCAATGTAAATTGATTCGTCCAATGTAAACTCAAGGTGGAAAATCCCATAATATGATATGCAAATTTAGAAATCTAAAACTAAAAAGATAAAGATAGAAATACAAAACCAATGGGTTGACTCTCATTCAGCGCTTGGTTTAACTTCGTCAACCCGACTTGGCATCCTTCTTCTACTCCTTATCCTGTGTCCAACATGCCATCATGAAAACTCGATGAGCATTACTTGGGCATCACATTGCTTTTAAGATATCAAAACTTATGACCTCTCCATCAAATTTCATAGTCAGGGTGTCGTCGTGGACATCAATCTTTGTTCTAGAAATGCTCAAAATGGTCTACCCAATAGTAAAGGTGTAGACGAGGATGAATTATCATCACCCATATCTTGAACATAGAAGTCCACTAGAAATATTAGTTTGTTTACCTGCACCAAAACATCATCAACAACCCCTTTCGGGTAAACATTATATCTATTGGAAAGTTAAATAACTATACCGGTCTCCTTTAGAGGACGAAGATGTAAAGCATTATAAATTGAAGCAACCATATCATTAATAAATTCTCCTAGATCTAGCAAAGATTTTGTAAACCTTGTTTTACCAATTGTGCATGGAATAGTAAAGCTACCAGAATCTTTCAATTTAGGTGGAAATTTCTTTTGAAGAAACGCCGAAGTATTCTCCCTCACACTCATTAATTTATTACCGGTTAACTTATGCTTATTAGTGCATAACTCTTTCAAGAACTTCTCCTAGCGAGGAACTTGCCTGATTGCTTCAATGAGAGGAATGTTCACTTGGACTTTCTTGAAAATGTCTAAAATATCTTTATCTTACTTCGCCTTCGGTTTAGCGAACCTGCTAGGAAAGGGTAGAGGAGGAACATAAGTAGCTACATGAGATTGAGGATTTTTTTTTGATACCTGACTGTTTTTTAGAGGAGTTAGGATCTTTTCTTCTTTAGTCATCTCCTTTAGAGATTTTCCGTTACCCTCAAGTAATTTCTGGTAGCACGATTGTGTACCACTTCTCAATGTAGCAGCATTAACAATATCTCTTGGTTTTACAAGAGTCTTAGAAGGGAGTTTCCCACTATCATGTTCCTTCAACTGATTAATCTCACTTTCCATAATACCCATCTGCATACGTGATAAGTGCATAATTTCCATAATTTGAATATCAATTATCTATGCTTTCTTAGCTATTTCTCTTGTATTTTGTGTATTTTATGTTTATTTTGAGTTTTTAAGGTATTTTGGAGTCACATTAAGTAAAAGAAAAGAATTAGAGGCTCAAGGCATCGCTTGGTAACTTTGGGTGTTGATGGGTGCAAGCTAGCAAAAACGCAAGTCACAATTGTGTTAAAAATGATAATTACTAGGGGGAGGCCTAATGGTTCATAAAGATATGTTATAAGGAGTCCAATTGCTAAAGCCAACCATGGTTTGACAAGGGCTACCTCCTTGTGTTTCTTAATCCTAAAATACAAATTAGGTCGAGAAAGCAACTCAAAACTATCAGCAAAGGTTGCAGTCAGTAGTGAGATGAATGCTACCATAGAAAATAGGCCAACAAAGCAATGGTGTCAGCGAGCTCAGTTGATAATGGGTTCTATGAATACAGGGGAGAAAGAGCATAGAAAGAATATTAAGTTTCGGTTAAGAGAAACAACGAGAGAGATAGAGAAAGAGCAGCAAAGATGAATCGAAGAAAGACAGGGATGTGTTTTAGTTGATTTGAGGCTGCTAATGTTTGAACTAGCGAGAGAATGAAGAGGATCTGATTCTGTGATGTGGTATGAGAATGGAAGAAATGGTATGTCAGCGAGAAGAATTATGGGTTTGCTTGAACCTGAGTTTGAGAAGACAAAATGAATAGAGATGAATCTGAAAAGAAGAAGATAGGAGCTGATGGGTATTCGCAGATGAGAAGAAAGATGGATTTGTTTGGGTTTGTTGTACTACCGTGAAACTAAGAAGAAATTAATGAGAAGATATGGAAATAAAATTAGGACACGGAAGCTGGTGGTCTCGCTGGTGGTTGTGGCTCGAGTCAGAGTGATATTTTTGGAAGAAGAATGAAGATTTATTGCTACCTGAGTATGGATTTAGTATGGTTTAGGATGATTTTGTGAGCTGATTTTGGAATCAAGAAGATAAATTGAAGACAAAGAGGGGTTTGGTTGGATTTGAGTTCTTGAGTTGTTGCACAGTGATTAAATGGGTTATAATTGAATGGTTGTACTGAATTGTGAATGAATGTGGTGGTATGAACTGGCAGGGAAGGAATTTGTGATGGTAGAATTAACTAACAATCCCTGCCAGAAACACAAACAGGAACTGCAGGAAAGATGTTCGAAGGAATGCCACAAAGAAGTTAGCCGTGAGTGAATTTACCATGTAGAATTGGTTTTGACTCTGTTTTGGGCTTGTTACGGACTGTGGGCCTCTGATTGTAGCCATGAGTTCGTCCAGACAGGTTTAAACTTGGAAAGCATTCTTTCCAAGTCTGTTTGGGTGTGACCTAGAGTTTTACCTAGATTTAGAAAATGAGAGTTTGAATTATACAAGGAAAGAGACTTCTACTCCAAAATGGATTCTATAAGGGAGAAAGTTATATAAGAGCAACTTCAACAAGAGAAGGGGATATCTAGGTTTTTACCTAGTTCTCTTCTCACATCTTCTACTTCTTTTTGTAGGTTTGCACAGGAAAGATTTCTCACGTCTAGGGTTTGCAATTTATTTCCTTCTTAAATTCAATTGTGTAAACTCCAATTTATGAGTAGATGATTTTCTTATTATTGGATAATAAATTAGTTTTATCTCATATCTGTCATAATGATTCACCACAAATATCGCCATGCATGATTTGATTGTTTATTTAGTCAAGTTGCAAATTGGTTGAACTCATGTTCATATCTATAGCTAATTTAGGGTTTAGTATAAGCAGAAGTAATACTCCTTGAATACAAGTAGCATAATTATGGTTATTGTTTGTAGTGATATATCCTAGTAATCACAAGTGGATCATGACCTTTGTTAAATTAAATTAGTATGCTTTCCACGTTTAAGTGCATTGATTAGCCTAATTCCATGAATCTTAATGCTCCTCGGGAATTAAACTTGATTATTTGTTTTTACACGTTAGGTTGTTCTCTTGATAGAAGTCATATTCGCATCTTTCAATGTGTTTGTCGATGACTTGAGGAAATTTGCGGGATATTATTACGATCAAGATATTCTAGGGATTTTGATGAAAGGGGATTAAATATCAATTCTAATTATTAGTACAAGAATATTTTTTGTGAAAACGAAACCTTGACCAATATTCTCAACTCTTTTATTCTTTTCTATAATTTACTTGCTTTCTTATATAGTTTAGTTTATTTTCATTGAATCTGAAAAATTTCCCATTGTTTTACATGAGATTTAGAAACTATATAGCAACCAAGACCTCCTCGTGAGAATGATCCTTTATTACCCTCGCTTCATAATAAATCATAAGTAGTGAGAAAATAATAAATAATTTTGACGTGCAACGACATATACCAGTACGCAACTCATTAATTACATTATCAGATTTCTATTAATTGTTGATTTTTTTGTACCATAGAGATTAAAGTATTCATCAAAGTAAGTATCTCTGATGATTATGAGTTTTGATCTATTTGTGGTTGTTGTACTTGTTGTTGGAACACACTAGAAAAATTATAAACATAATCTGCAATAGTAGCTTCCTTGCTAGCATAACTAGAGTATCCGGTCTCTACATCCTTGATCATAAGATTTGGAGTAAGGATCACACTGTTGTGTTTGCTGACTTGAGAAGAGAGCATTGACGTGTTCCACATGCTCATATGCTCGACGCGATAGTTGGAACACCACAACTACAATTTGTTGCACCATTGCTGTCAGGTTGCCTACCTGTTGACGTTGCTCAGTCATCTCATCAACTTGATTTACTCTCTTGATAAGTGGCTCTAATAAACGACTTGAGAATTGCTGAAAATTTGCTTCCATGTTCAAGATCAATTCTTTAGCTTGTGAAACTGTTTTGTTCATTAAAGCGCCACCACTTGCGGCGTCAAAGAGATTTTTTTCACCTGGTAGTACACCATAGAAGAAATACTAGATAATCAATGAATCACTGAATTGATGAAGCAGGAAGCTAGCCACCAATCTCTTATAATGTTCCCAGTACTCATACAATGTATCTCCTACCATTTGATTAATCCGATAAATCTCTTTCCGAATTTGAGTTGCCTTAGATGCAGGAAAATACCTTTATAACAAGAGTTTCTTCAAACTAGTCCATGTTTTTATACTGCCACCAGGTAAATAGTATAACCATTCCTCAGCAGTGTCTACCAAGGAGAATGGAAAATCTCGTAACATTGATCCACCTGCATTAGTCTCTGCCAGTAGCATGGCCATGACCATGTTATGGAAATCCATTAGATGCTTGTTCGAATCTTCATTAGCCATTCCATGGAATTTGGAAAGCTTTCGAATCAACCCTAACTTGATCTCGTAGTTGGATGTGGTTTGAATACACCATACCTGAAACACAATTCTTAAAACGAAATTAAATACAAAAAATAAGAAATCAAAAAAAAAAATATCCCCTATGCCTCCCCGACAGGGGCACCAAAATTTAGTCGGTTGTCATCCAAGCAAAATTATTTTCAAGCTCTTTACTTCCCAAATATGGATTAGAGTATAGTAATAAAAACAAGTTCGTTCCTCAGAAAGATATGGGATGTCAAGTTATTTTGATTAATTATGTAAACATGGGGGTTTTGATTGTGATTATAACTATATTATACTAAAATTATTCAATTAAGAATATTAAAGGTAAAAAGCACCGGTTAAAGGTTTCATCTTCCAACATGTTATCAACTGAAGCATACTCGACATTCATTCTCTCTCAATATCAATAAACCTAAAGTTTTTTATCATAGGCTTACTCCGGAAAAACTCATATTATCATCAAAGGTGCAAGAGCCACTATTTGAATCTATTCAGCGCAAGAGTCACTGAAGTTTAACCCAATGAAAGCAACGGTCTTTGTGAGTTGAGGTTATTCTAAGCAATCCGGCGCAAGAGCCACTCAGATTTAACCTAGGTTATGCTTCTACACATAATTGCATGGTAACATCCCGTCATTAACAACTATGTTATACTACTTGTAAAAAAGATCTTTCGACAATTCTGGATCTCAAACCCTAGTTTATCTGTAGATATCAATGCATGTTCATCTAATTCGTGACTTAGATAAACAACCAATCAATTATATGACATTATTAATGGTAGAATAGAAGTGATATTAAAGAGATTATGAACATATGAGAATGAATACTTCAATTAATAAACATGTCTTCCAACTTAGGACTGCATCTCTAACCAATAACAAAGGTTTAGCTTATCATGGAAAAATAAAAGAAAGCAAGTAAAGCAAACCCTAGATATTGTGATAATCAATCGCAACTCCAAGCCATAGTTCCTTACTCTCCTCTCCAAACCTTCAAAAAAATAGTGTTAAAGATAATTTCTTAATGTCTTGGGAGTCTCCTTATATAGTACTTATGATATTTAAGGCTTAAACTCATTCCGGGACCGGGTTTTTCACTTTTTAGAAGTCCAAATTCGGACCAAATACTTTACCTACTGCTGGGAATTCTCCCATGACCTAACCGTAGGTAAATTTGAGTTTTTTTTGGCAATTTCAGGGTCACGTATGTCTAGGTTTTTGGGTTTCCTGGCCGTAAGTGAGCCTGAGTTTCACTTTCTTCATATATTATTTTGGACATAACTCCTTCATCCGACGTCCGATTGACCTCATTATTTTCATATCAGCTTCGTATCATCGTCCTATATAAGATGGTGTCTTCCAAATGTTCATATATTTTCATCACATTTTATGGATAGCTTAGGAGTGATTTTTTAACCGTATGTGAGCATGCAATTCTTGTTTAATGCTCCATCTTGTATAAGATGGGTTGGGAAGTAATTCCTAACCGTAAATCTGGATTTGGAACTAATCTTGCGAACTTGGCTTCTTCTATGGATAGGTTGAGTTGAATCCTTAACCGTAATTCTGACTTAAATCTTCAGCTTCCCAGTTCTACAGCTAGATCGAGGAACTTTCCTAGCCGTAAGCACTTCCAGAATTTGGTTCTTTTCTTTGACTTGTTCCACGGCTAGGTCGCGAGACTTCTTAGCCTAAGAACTTCTAGTATTTTATTCCAAAAGTATCTTTTCAGTTCTAACTTTTCCATCGTGCCAAAATGAACTCCTTTCTTCTTCTTTGGTCGGTTAGTCTTCAAAACGCCTAAAGAACTCAAAAACAAAATAAATCAAAGCATAATGATATGAAAAATGACAAAAAAATCAATGAATTAAAGTACCAAACTAGAGCAATGAATTAGAGTACCAAGAAAACAATGAATCAAAGCATAGTGATATGAAAAATTTAACTGATTAATCTCACTTGCTATAATACCCATCTGTGTACGCAGCTCATCAATTACATTATCATATTTCTGCTGATTTAAATATGATAATTGTTGATTTTGTTGTATCATAGAAATTAAATTCTTCATCAAAGTAAGCATCTCTGATGATTCTGAGTTTTGATCTATTTGTGGTTGTTGTACTTGTTGTTGGAACACACTAGAATAGTTATAAACAGAATCTGCAATTATAGCTTCCTTGCTAGCATAACTATAGTGTGGACGGTCTCTACATCCTTGATCATAGGAGTTGGAGTAAGGATCAGATTGTTGTGTTTGTTGACTTGATAAGAGACCATTGATTTGCTCCACATGCTCATAAGCTCGACGCAATTGTACCACTATAGTTGCAATTTGTTGCACCATTGTTGTCAGGTTGCCTACCTGTTGATGTAGCTAAGTCATCTCGTCAACTTGATATACTCTATGAAGATGGTGAGTTTTTTACAAGGGCCCAAATTATAAAATCTCCCTCTGCGCTAGCAAAAGGAACATGGAAGTATGTGCGCATATTAATGTGCATATTTCTAGCTTTATACCAAAACACGAAATATTGTATCTCTACTTATATATTCCGCAAGCGAATTAAGAATGTAGTTTTTCTAAACAACTACAGGCATTCTAAAATGATCTTGTATCCTCTCTAATATTCACAATATTTATGCCATATCAAATCAGTCATAAGTCGCATAAATTCCGCGGATGAATTCCTTGAACTTGCCTCGAATGTGCATCGATGTTCCAATAACGTCCATCAAATCTGGGTATAGTTAATGCTTAATCCACAAAGATGCATTATAACTTAATGCCTTGTTCGCAAAGAATGCGTCACAAATTGATGTCCTGAGCTTTAAATACGCCACTTTAGCATTTTGCTCAAGGATAGGCAACGAATCATGCGTCGTTCCTCTTGGACGCGCCACAAACAAAGAGCAATGCCTCCAAGGGTGCATTGTGCCTCCGAATTAGGATAGCCCTATATTTTTTCTGCACTAGCACCAGGCCAGCATTAGCCCCACCAAAGCAGCGTCCCAGAGACGTATTATCCTTTGCGCTAGCTTCCTTGCTAGCAGCATCCTAGGGACGCATTGGCCTTTGCGCCAAAGCGCTAGCTTCCTTGCTAGCAGCGTCTCAGGGATGCATTGTCCTTTGCACTAAAACGCTAGCTTAGCAGCGTTCCAGGACGCATTAGCCACTTGCACAAAAACGCTAGCATCTTTGCAAGCAGCATCCCAGGGACGTATTACTACACCAAAATGCTAGCATCTCTGCGAGAAGCGTCCCAGGGACACATTGTTGTGTCAAAGTGCTAGCATCTTTGATAGCAGCGTCCCAGGGACGCATTGCTGCGCCAAAATGCTAGCATATTTTCTAGCAGTGTCCCAGGGACGCATTACTGCGCCAAAGAGCTAGCATCTTTGTTAGAAGCGCCTCAGGGATGCATTACCTTTTGCGATAAAGCGCTAGCTTCTTTGCTAGCAGCGTCCTAGGGATGCATTACTATTATCATCAAAGGCGCAAAAGCCACTCTTTGAATCCTTTTCAATGAATAACTTGGCGCAAGATCCACTCAAGTTTAACACAATAAAAACAATTGTGTTTGTGAGTTGAGGTTATTTTTAAGCAATCCGGCGCATGAGTCACTCGAATTTAACCTAGGTCACGCTTCTACACATAATTGCATGGTAAAATCCCGTTATTAACAACTAGAAATTAAAGAGATATTAAAGAGATTATGAACTAAACGGTAAAATATAAGCAATATTAAAGAGATTATGAACATATGAGACTGAATACTTCAATTAGTAAACATGTCTTCAAACTTAGGATTACATCTCTAACCAATAAGAAAAGTTTAGTTCATCATGGATTTCTCAAAATCCATGGAAAATTATAAGAAAGCAAGTAAAACAAACCTTAGAAATTGTGATAGTCAATCGCAACTCCAAGCCCTAGTTCCTTGTTCTCCTCTCCAAGCCTTCAAAAATAGTGTTAAAGATGATTTCTTAATGTCTTGGGAGTCTCCTTATATAGTACTCATGATATTTAGGGCTTAAAAACTCCTTCCGGGACCGGGTTTTTCACTTTTTAGAAGTCCAAATTCGTACCAAATACTTTACCTACGGCTGGGAATTCTCCCACGACCTAACCGTAGGTGAAATTGAATTTTTGGGAAATTTCAGGGTCATTTACGACTAGTTTTTGCGTTTCCTGGCCGTAAGTGAGCCTAAGTTTCACTTTTTTCATACATTGTTTTAACCATAACTCCTTCATACGACGTCCGATTGACCTCATTCTTTTTACGTTGGCTTTGTATCGTCTTCCTCTATAAGATGGTGTCTCCCAAATATTTTTATGTTTCCAGCACATTTTACGGCTAGCTTAGGAGTGATTTCCTAACCGTATGTGAGCCTGAAATTCTTGTCTAATGCTCCATCTTTTATGCGGCTGGGTTGGGAAGTAATTCTTAACCGTAAATATGGCTCTGGAACTAATCTTTCAAACTTGTCTTCTTTTATGGCTAGGTTGAGTTGAATCCCTAACCGTAACTTTGACTTAAATCTTCAGCTTCCCAGTTCTACGGCTAGGTTGAAGAACATTCCTAGCCGTACGCACTTCTTGAATTTGGTCATTTTATTTTACTTGTTTTACGGCTAGGTCGTGAGACTTTCTTAGCCGTAAGCACTTCTGGAATTTCACTCTAAAAGTATATTTTCAGTTCTACCTTTTCCATTGTGTCGAAATGAACTCATTTTTTCTTCTTTGGTTGATTAGTCTTCAAAACACCTAAAGAACACAAAAACAAAAAAAACCAAAGCATAATGATATGAAAACTAACAAGAAACAATGAATTAGAGTACCAAAATAGTGCAAATAATTCACTTATCAATTACTACACTAGGTAGTGATGGGGCGAGTGCAAGACTCACCACATGTGTCAATGGAGGACACAACAAAGTTATTTGAATTTTTATGATGAATGAACTATTTTTTACCTCTTTATTTTTTATTTTTTTTCTATTGAAAGCATGCTTTCGGTGACTTTATGGAAATTCCTTACTAAAAGTTCTTCAATGCTTGATTCAACCTCTTCATATCGTTTTAAATTTTATTAACAACCTTGTTGTCTTTTCTAAAACTCCGTCATCTTTCTTGAACATGTCCAGATTTGCCATAATGAGAATAGTGTTTAAAAATATTTTCTACTTTAGGTTTTGTTCCTTCACTAGTACCAAAATTAACCTTAACATCTTCTTTACCTAGATGATATGTTCATGCAATAACGAATCGCCAAAAATTGATGTAGTTTTAAAAGTGGTAAATAAAGTGTTCGATTCTCGGACTTGTGAAGGTAATGATTTTAGAAAATAATAAAAACAAAGCAAAATAAACTAGAGATGTTTTTAGAAAATATGGAGAAAACCAGGAATCAGGATTCAGTTATTTCCCACAACTATGTGATTAATCATGTAATTCTTTTTAAATAAATTAAACTCAGATATTGCCAAAATAGGTTTTTATGCAAACAAGTAGAGGTAAATCATAAGCATGGATCATCAATGGTCGTCAACCCAGCATGATCCATCAAACAAAAACACCACTACTGAATGAAAACCGTTTTTTTCTATTTTGAAACTATGCAATTTAATAGATAAAGAATTATAAATAAATTAAATAAAATAGACTTACCACATAAAATTGAGAGAAAAACCTCCTCTATCATCCCAGTAAAGAAACTTAGCTCATGTTGGAGAAAACTTGCTCAAATAATCTTTTCATTGCTCAAAATATTGACTACAAGGTTGAATAATGGTGTAACAGTCGATTAGATATGCTTATAAGTGTTGTTGGAAACACTTCAGCCGTAACAAAAGGTATTTTGAAATAATGGAAAGAAAGACGGACTGCGTTAATGAACGACAGTTCTGTTCGTTAATGAACGACAGTTCTACCGTGTATTATGTTCTTCTTCTCCGTTTGAACAGCAGCAGAAATGTGTTCTTCTGTTCACTTTTTTTCCGCTGATTCCAACCTATTCTAAGCTTCCCGATCAATTCTCTCCTCAACCCAATTGATCTTCCCCTCTATTTATACCATCCCAAGCCTTAAATCACATTAAAACTTCCTTATAATTCTTTTTAGAAATCACCGAAACAAATTCTTAAAAATAGAATTTTCTTCCCTTTCTCTGTTGGTTTGATTCTATCAAGAGAATGTTGTTTAAATCTTTCTCTTCTTCCTTCTTATTACCCAATTTAATTCTGCTTTCCAAACCAAGAGAAAATTTCCAAAAAAACATGATTTCCAAAAGCCGATGGTTTCCTATTTACGCTGTTTTGGTGAAGAAGAATTTTCTTCCCGCCAAAATGCGATTCAAAATCCTGGGTGTGGCTGCCCTGATCCAAAAAATGGGTGCCTTAATCCAAGTTGAGGGTGCCTTTAACATTTCTCCAAAAATACCTAAAAAGCAATAAAAACCATAATGAGTACAAAAATTAAATACCAACAACATATAAAATTGAGACTAAATCGGACACAAAAATGTGTCTATCAAATAACGAATGTATTAGTTTTGGTGTATGATGTGTTACCATTAAACCCTATACCGCTAGTGTTTCCAAAGGACTTTTGACCAAAGAGCATGGCCGAGATTTTATCTGAACTTCCAGATAGTCTTTGTAAATCACTTTTTACGGTATTAATCTTTTCCTCCTTGAGAGTTAAGGTTTTCGAGAAATCCTTATTGAGTTTATTAAAATATTGAAAATCATTATAGGGTTCCATAGGATATTCATCGTAATCGAAGAATTGGTTTCGATTATACCCATGGTATGGTTGGTAGTTGTCGTAAGATTGAGATTGAAAACCATATTGATTACCACCATCATATGAGTGATTTTGTGCACCGTACATGTTATTTCCAAAGGGAAACATGACGACCCACATACAGAACAAAAAAATCTACTAAAACCTAAAAAATAAAATAAAAATAAAGTGATGCTTACAACCTGTTTTCAAAAGTCCCGGATTTCAACTCATAAAAACAAAGTGATGCTTACCAAAAGTAACTTTTTTTCAAGCACGCTCGCTAATGCTCTCGAGCGGTCTTGTCATAACTAGAAAATGATTAAAAATAAAAATTCTTAAATGGAAATTCTAAACAAACATAAACAGGCTGACTCGAGTCACTCGACCAAGTAAATTTTATTAAATCTAGCAAACAAAAAGCATGATGGTTCACTCAGATTGTTTCTAGACAACTTATATTTTTCTAAAAGGCAACTACGTACAGTCTTAGCAAATCTCTTTAGGGCAATCTGAATAAAGTAAGTTAAAGAGAGGTAAGATAAACTCAGGGGAGCTTGAATAACCCTACCACTTTGGCACGCTTCCCTGGATTACAAGGCGGATCTAATCAACTTAAAATATTCTTACTGTTACCCGAGTTAAGCTACAAAAGCAACCAATGCTCAAAATCCCTTCGAAAGATTTTCCAAAAAGCTCGATACCCTATCGGTTTTGTTTTGAGTCCAATTTTAAGCTTAGGTTAATGTTAGGTAGCGTGTTCCTAAGGAGGGCAAAAAGAATTCAGTGATGAAATCCGAACCTTTATCTTATATGGCATGATTTTCCTCGGCATATATCCAAACAAAGGAATACATAAAATAGAACTGTTGATCAGTCAATGTTAACATACACCGTTTTTTTTTTTCAATAGTAGAATCAAGTTGTTTTGCAGCGGTTTCTTTGAAGATTGAAGATTGAAGATCAAAGAATCAAAGAATCGAAGACTTAAAGACTTTTCTTTTTGGTTGTCAGCTTTGTGTATGAATTTATGCGAACTTGATTCTCTGGGATTACACAAGCAGTTTATTTCGACAAACAGACTTATAGAATATCGAACAAACTGTTTATTTATATTTATTTTCTTTGATATATCTTGTTCATCAAGATTGATTATTTCAATAGTCATTGACTTGGTTTGATATTTTGAACAAATGAGTTTAATAATAAATTGAAGATCTTTTTACTCTACTTTATCACTGATATAAAGACTGAGTTGGGTGATCGATAAGTGCGTTGGTTACTGGAACAAGTTAGTCCTTTAATGTTTCGAGTTATGATCCAAATAATTTTGAATGCAAAAGTACTCACAACGATGAAGCAACTCAAGATATTTGACGTTGTCTTAGGGTTTACATGTGTTGGCCAGATTGGTTGTAGGCGCATGGATACTAAAGGAACTGGGTAACTTAGGGTAGTTTACTTGGTATGAACTATACGAAGTTGTGATAGTCAATATGTACAATGGCTTAATTCTGAGAGTACTCAAAACTGGACTAGGTCCCGGAGGTTTTCTACGAAACAATTTTCCTCGTTAACAAAATCTTGAGTGTCTTTGTTATTTACTTTACTTATGCTTTATATTGTTTTGATTTATAATTAAAATAAATACACTTGTACGTTAATCATTTCTTGGTAAAGATACCATAGTTAGTTCAAATCAATCTTTGACTATTACCAAGAATCACTTTGTTGAAATAATTTTTTAGTCTTTATTGTTTCGATAAGATTAGACAAGGTAAGTCTGCATAGGTTTAAATCGAAAAGATTATGGTGTACTTGGTGCCCTCATCTTTTCATTTGGTATCAGAGCAGGCAAACACGAAAAAACCTAACAGTCTGTGTTTGGTGAGATCCAACCTATAAGACATGAATCAGAATAAGGTTATGCAAGAACTGATAAACGATTTGATTAAAGTATCACATAGGTTTGCAAGTCCATAAGTTGAATATGTTATTATTTCATCTTCGCATGGTAACTCTCAAGATAAGATGATTGAAAGCTCGCATTATATATCCAATGAATCTGATTCAGACATTGAATGAGAAGATGAAAAAAAGTTGGCAAAACTCCTAAAGCCCATTAGTCTTCTGTGTTCTGAGGTACAGAGATTAAAAACGGAAATTAATGCTCTTCAGCAAGATATCAGAGAAATGACTTACAACTGAATGATTTAGTCGAAGAGAACATAACTCTCTCAGTCAAAATAGAGGTTCTCGATAAATCTCTAACTCAAGAACTAGAATTTCTAGATGACTCTGACTAAGAAATCTGTTATAATTTATTCATATCATGTCAAAGAGGAAGATCAGAAAGAATATAATTTCCAATCCATTAACAAGAAACTAGTATTAGTTCAGAATACTGTTGTGAGAATATTAAAATAATTATCTTGTCACAAGGACGTAAAAAGTTATCCTACAGTATAAAAAGTATCTAAAGACCAGGAAAAACTTATTAACTCGAAAATACATGGCAAAAGAGTTGATAATGTCTTCTGAAAAAGTCTTTTAATTACAGATATATCTCATAATTGTCATGATTCACATGAAGGGTTATCAACACGTGTGGAACACATCTGGAAGAAATGAAAAAGAAATGAGTCTAGCACTAAGAAAATCACTCAGAAATGGATTCCAACTAATCATGTTAAGCTTTCCGATGAAAAGACTGAGATTTGTCATAAGGAAATCCTTAGAATGAGAAAGTCTTATGAAAATATCATAGACTGAATAAAAAGAGATCTCAAGATTCCCGATGTCTCGTGTATCATCTCATCTCATATTGATATTCCTCTTCGCAATACTCACAATATAAATAGGATTGAAAATCATATTAGACAAAAATCCTTTAAGGAAAACATGAACGATACTGACTCTCGTACTCGTTGTGTGCATAACAAATATTGCACCAATATAACTTAGTTGAGTTTAAAAGTCCACCCTTACCTTGTGCTCGATCTGAAAAAGGTAAGGATGCACAGTAAAATGAGATCACATGTTACTGCAGTCTGTAAGAGTCAGAATAAAATCATCATTGACAGGAAACTCAGGTAAACAAAAAAAATCTAAAGATTGAGAATTGTCAGAGAGTCGATACTAGGGCTGCACATCGGCCGGTCGGATCAGTTTTTGTCAAAATCGGCCACCAAACCGGCCATAGGTTGGTACACAGATTTGAAAACCACAACGCTGACCAATACTCGGTTCGGTATCGGTTTTACTCGGTTTTAACCTGATGGATTTTTATTGATTGAGTCAGTAAATAAAAAATATCTTGTACTCTATTTCTTTGTTTTCTTAGTTTGATTGATTAAAGTAAAAAAAGGCATAGCACCCAAGTGAAGCAAACCAATATCATAATACAATGAAAAGAAAAAACATAGAAAATTGTTTATTATGGATGGAGTAGGTCATTCCATCATAAGTATCATCATCAGCAAAGAAAAAAAACATAGAAAATTGTTAATTTCTCAATTAATTTCTCATTTATCGTGTTTCACTTTTTTTCCTTCTTAGTATCCTTTCAAACCAACTCTTCTTTTTACCCTGTAAAGAAAAAAAAAATCACACAAAGAGGAATATACAGACTCTTAATCCACTCTTCTTTCATTCTTACTCTCACAACCAAATTAATCATGTTTTTTTAATTTCTAAAATTTGAACAACAAATTCAAATCTAGGGTTTCAGATTTTAAAATTGAGATGTTAAAATTAAAATTGAAACAGATTCATCAATCAAAGAAACAATACATTAATACCCATGAGTGCAGATATTGAAAATGAGATGTTAACCTTATAATTAAAACAGATTCATCAAAAGATTCAAAACTTACTTGTAGTTGCAGTTGCATCTAGTATTTTGTATTCAGATTGAAAAGAAGAAGAAGAAGAAGAAGAAGAAGAAGAAGAAGATGATGATGAATGAGAAGAAGACAAAAAGAAGTCACGAAGATAGTGATTTTGGTAGTGGTTGGTTGTTCACGAGTGGCGGTGGTTCCAGTGGATGGTGATGCCTGAATTTCTTTCTCTGAGAAGAAGAAGATAAAGAGAAGAAACTCGATTGATTTGAGTGAGATAGAGTGGGCGAGAAACACCTATTCTTTAGGTTTAGTATAGATGGACGAATAGGATTAAGTTTTCTAATATTTAGATCTATGGCTCATATTTATCGGTTTTTCGGCTCGGTTCGACCGGTCTTAGATATTATACCATAGGCCGAGCCGGGGATCGACGGTTACAGAATATTCATACCATAACCTCAACAGTTGATCTCATCTCGACTCGGTTTAGTGGCCGGTTTTTTCAGTTCCGGCCGGTTTTGTCGGTTTCGGCAGGTTCTTGTGAAGCCTTAGTCGATACTGATAGGAAGAAGAAGAGAATCCTTAACATCAGATCAGACTATGATTCAGATTGCTCCAAGGGATCTCAATCGGAATTATGTCTCCTTGCTTTCGATTTTCAAGATCCGAAAGTAGCTAAATGGTTCCCCAATGAGGGAATATTAAGTTATATATATCTGGTTTCTAGGATATCAGAACCAAGTTAATCTTTTAATTTTCAAAATCAGAATTGGATTAAAGAGAAAATCAAGGACATGTCTAGTGAACTAGCACACTTAAAAGAACAAGTTGATAAACTAGAAGAGCAAAAGTTTATTGCTGACAAGTCTCTTGAAACTAGTTTCAGGATGTTGAGCACTAAAGGGCAAGCAGGGAACAACCAAAGTACATCAAAAGATTAACAAAAATTTCTTATGTTTGATCTTTTAGAATAGATTGATGAATTATTGATGAACTTCAATATTTGTATAAAATCAATTAACTATCAATTAGTTAATGATAAGTATTTATTTATAAATTCCTTGTGTCATTATTTTGTGATTGCAACTGTTGTTCCTATTGAACATCTCTTTGTGTTGCTTTCGGTTATGAGATAAACTTTGGATTTGTTCAAATCTAGGTTTCGGTTTCGGTTTCATAAGTGGTTTATTTTCTTATGGTTTGTGACTTTTGATTGATAGATGATTTTCGGATCTAATATTATGGAATGCTATATATAAATCATAAGAAAATTATGGTGATTTAACTCATATGTGAAATACGATACTAATAATCTATTATATTCAATCATCTTGGTATTCATGTAAGTTTGTGTTAGATTTAGTCTATTATTGTGGCAGGTGATGGCTAAGAACATGTTTTAACCTTTCTCTGGTAAAGTTTTCTTTGTGTTGTTCTCTTGTTGCAGCGAGGAATAACAAATACAGAAGGAGAGTTTTATTATTAAACTTATGCTTAATGATATATCTTTGTGCGGAGTGTGGTTGTGGAAATAGAGAAAGAATTATT
This sequence comes from Papaver californicum, assembly GCA_023531435.1. Taxonomy (NCBI): domain Eukaryota; kingdom Viridiplantae; phylum Streptophyta; class Magnoliopsida; order Ranunculales; family Papaveraceae; genus Papaver; species Papaver californicum. The sequence continues at coordinate 868,501 of JAJJMC010023768.1, read as the reverse complement.
TCTGGAAAAAAAATTCCTGATAAGTAACTAGATTGATTTCGATCTTAGTTAGGCTTGTCGAAACTAGGAAAACTTTACTCTGGTTAATCGTTTTCCTGATAAGTAACTAAGTTAATTCTGATCTTAGTTAGGCTTATTAAAGTTAGGAAAATTTACTTCAAGTAATTGTTTTCCTGATAAGAAGCTAAGTTAATTCTGATCTTAGCATGCTAATCGAAGATGGTTTGTTAGACCTCTAATTCGATTATACTCTTATAGGTTTAATCGAGTCCTTATGAACTTGCGAAGTTCTTTCCAAATACTTGTTGTATTGTTTTTCGGACCTTTGTCATTTTTTGTGACAAAAAGAGGGATAAATATATGGAGTGCAGAGTGATTCCAATCACCTGAGAAAGAACATATGTGTTGTAAAAAGTATATATATCTAACAGAAAAAATATAAAGCATTGATTAATGGGGAGAAACATATCATGTTGTGAAGTATTCACATACTACGAATTGAATAACATTATGTTCAGATTGAGTGTATACATAGCTCATGTTTAGGGGAAGTGGAGTTATCGTTATTCAAATCCTTCAACATCGACATTTTGTTTTGAATATTTGTCGAACAAATTATGTTGTTGAAACTCAGATCAACCGTATGGAGATAGAATTAAGAGATTGTCATGTTATGTAATTTTTCTATTAATTCTTGCATTCTCCATATGAAAACTGTTTTGTCACTAAAATTGACAAGTGGGAGATTGTTAGAGCATTGCTCGGTTGAACCCATCAGGCGTTGGTATGTCAAGTTTGGTTGTCAAGTTTAGTTCCAAAACTCAAGTCGCTTGAGTAGATTACTAAAGTTAACCTCGTTAGGCTAGACTAGGAACATAAAAGTATTGAGAATTTCTCTAGTTACTCATGAAGACCTGGGGACATATCGTAGACAAAATGAAGAAATCATCCTTCAGTTCGAGGTTAATAACCATAGACTTAACTTGTTCCTTTTCTATTTATTGTTCGTACAAGTCTTTAATCATTGAAAACATAATATGCGGAGTTAAGTTTGTTACAATGACTTTAGTATTTGTTACTTTCTCACTATATTGTGATCAAAGTATGAAAGGAAGATGTACAATGTTTTTTTCGACAACATAAGTATATGGAGTTACAAAGTAAATTTTATCTATGGAGTTTGTGTTTATGATACTGTACTAATTGGTAACTTGTTATTAGTTTGTGTGTTGAACTTTTGAGTGAGTCAGTACCTTATAAATATGTTTGAAAGCAATTTCATAAACATACTTTAAGGAAGTAGACTCGCGAATTCGTAGTTGAAAAAGATTCAGGACCAATCCTAGGATTAGGGCTGCACAGGACCGACCGGAACCAAAGAACCGGACCAGAACCGAGGAGCTCGAGACAGGTACAGAGAACAAAAGTTAGAACCGGCTCAGGGATAGGTACAAGTACCGGCTCCTGTATAAAACCGAGCCGAACCAACCTTGAAAAACTGGCTATCCTAGGCCGTTGAATATAAGTTATAATTTTAATCCTAACAGTTTATTTCTAGATTAGTATAGGGTTCATAGTTCACTCATTCACTTTCACAGACACAGTCGACTTCAGATCTCCTTCTTTTTTTCTTTAGTTCTTCTCCGTCACCACCACCACATCGTCACAGACTCACAAACACCACCGCCAGAACAACCTTCTTCTTCAGCTTATTCATTCTTCTTCTACTTCTTTTTTTATTTGTTTACTTCTTTTTCTTCCTCTAATTAAGTTTACAACGATTTTTTTAGGGTTTTGTTTTTAAGATCGGTTTGGAATATGTGAATGATTCTGTGGAGTTGATGTTTAACTACTAACAACAATAGGTAATCATTTAATAATTTATCTGATATGGGGTTTCTTTGTAAGTTGTTGATTTTAGTGATTGGGTTTTTTTTAAGCAATTTATTTTAGTGATTTGGGATTTTCTGATTTGAATAAAAATGTATTTTTTTTTCCTTTTTTTTATTGGTATTATGCTGGTATGTATTGTTTATATGACTTCCTTTTGATCTTATTTAGGGTTTCTTTTTTGGATTTGAACTGAATTTTAGGGCTTACCCATGTTCTTGTTACGCCAGGCATAGTTAGAGAATAGATTCAATTACTAGATTTCCACTATATTATTCACGTACTCCGTTTTTGGTTAATTATTGGATCATATTTTCGATCTTAAGCTTTACTAGAAGTGTTAAAGCCTTAAAGGACAAATCATTTCCTCGACGCCGATAATTGTACATAAAACGCGTACCACACCCTTTGAAACACATAATTATATAGGATCTTAAAGATTCAATAATCAGCTACCATAATGCATTATTGTTTTAACTGAGTATCTTGCTGGATCAAAAAACAAGTCATGGAGTAATCCATTATCATATAATTAAGAAAAGTATGGAGTTTAATTCATAATGTACCAATAATAAGTTTATGAATCTCATTATGTTCAACCACATTAACAACTATTTTGATTTTCTTTCGTTGGTATAAATAACTTAATTTATATATATATATATATGTGTGTTTTCTTGATCAGTTTTTTGAATAATTAGTTTTCCAAATTTGCTTAAACAGGTCTGTGAGATTGGTGGTATGATCATATAAGATATACTAATATGTTTTTGTTTGTGAAAAAAAAGAAATAAAAATTTCAGAGCTTGATAAAACCATGCCAATGGATTTGTGTGGGGGTTTTATCTATTTCATATTGGATATGCCAATATCCATATCTAGGTAGAGGTCTATGAGTTTGCTCATTCTTTTTCTGTATCACTTATGTTTTATGTTATGTGTTCATTGAATCTTAATTAGTATGAATTTTTAGTATCCCAGTTGAGAATTTAGATTTTTTGTTGAAGTGAGGTCTCATATTCTATCTTTATCCTTTCTCCAAGAGACTGATTGTGTACTAATAAACACTAACATGTTTTTTTTTTTTTTTTTTTTTTTTTTTTGTTTTCTTTAGTAGTCATCAATTCAAACTTTAACATAATATTCATTTCTTGATGGATGTTGTACAGTTATTGGGTCATATGCCAGTGCCAGAAGTCTTTGATCCTTGAAGTTCATTTGGATTATTTCTTGTTGTAACTTGTTGCAAACTTATGGAAGTCCAAGTACTATTATTAGTGTTGTTATGTGATTATTTCTTTTTTATTTTAAAGTTGGAAAAGACTTATGGATTGTAATTTGTATGGATTATAAATTTATGAATGTGTATAGATTGTGTGTGGACTCAACAGGTAAAAATTACAGGGGGAAGAAACAGGGAAGATTTGGTTCGGGACGGGTAAAACCGGCTCGTAAACCGAATTATTAATTACGAATCTATCACAGGTACAAGACCGGAACTGGACCAGGACCGAACCGAACCGACCCTGGTCAGGTTCGGGATAGGTACTGGTTCGAAAATCAAAAACTGGCCTTAGGTTGGTAAAGGTACTCGGTACTCCAAAGAATCGAGCTGAACCGACCTTTGTGCAGCCTTATCCAGGATCGACCCTTAAACTGAGGACCGATCCTAGGAATGATCCTGAATGTATTGAACTCGAATTTTACATTTTTGATTGGTCTGTTAATCTTCACTGGTTTTCACAGATATCAAGATATATACGAGTTAGATTTAAATGTTCATAAATGTTCACATATATTGTTTAAACTCTAATTTCTTAATGTTCAAGTATACTCCATTGATACTCGAGGCAAGATCATATAACAATGATTTTTCTATACCATAGAAGTTTGCATATCTCTAATAGTTATATCAGTAAATTACAGAGTTGTGTGCTAGCTAATCTTAGTTGTCATACTATGAGAAAAAACGATTATAAGTTGGAAATTACTTGGTATTTGCTAATTTCAGAAATATACTTATATTGCATATCTTTAGAATTTTCGAAATTGGTAAATTTGTTTCCAAAAATGCATTGGTCATAACAATATAAATAGGGAGACTTTTATTCTTACAAACTCATCCCGCAACACACCTTTTGTTGCGTGGAAAAGGAAACTTGTAAAGAGATAAGAGTAATCTAATTAGGTGAAACATCTTGCATTGCCTTTTGTTTAAAGTCTTCTTTGGGATCAAGAAGGATCTAGTTTTACCGTTGGTGGAAGCCTAGATTGTTATTTATTTTTCGTTGATTATTTGTGTTGAACTAATGGTGTAGTCATCTTTGATAAATCAAATTTGTTAATTTTAAGGTCATTCTCTTCTGATATAAAGCCACTTAAGTTTGTTTGAAGACTTGACTATTATAGATTTAAGTGATTATGGATTTGTAGTATAAAATTGTTGATCAATCAATGTTAACAAACTCCATTTTGTGAGGTTGATCAATATTGGAATCAAGTTGTTTTGCAACGGTTATTTTAAAGATTAAAGACTCGAAGAATTTTCTTTTTGGTTCTAATATTTGTGCGTGACTTTATGCGAACTTGATTATTTGGGATTACACAAGCAGTTTATTTTGATAAACATCAGACTTGTAGAAGATCGAACAAACGTTCTAGTTGTATTTATTTGCTGGGATAGATCTTGTTCATCAAGATTATTATTTAAATATCAAAAATGTTTTATCGGGGCCGGGTTTATATTGCGGGACTAGCATTTGGTGTAAGTGAGATTTTTGTTTGGATCGGTAATTTCTTTTTCCTTGGCTTGGATGGTCTAATTGGTGGGTCCCATTTTCTATAACAAAAATAAGAAACTTAAGGTTTTATGGTTACACTTTTATAGTTTGTTGCAAAAAAGGATTTAATGGTCAAAGGTTTATGGGAAGAAATCAGTTGTGGGTCCCATTACCACCAAAAGAAAACATGTTTTTCATTTATATGTGTTGTTTGGATTGAAGTGGAGCTTTGTTACCTCACGATGCATCCATTTATGATGTATTGGTTTCCTGGATTATGAGATTCACCTTGATGGACCTATGGATAAGCCAAGGAAACACATGTCATCTATCAATAGGTGGGGCTTCCTTCTTAAGGTACTTTGAATATATGCTAGCGAAACTTGTTTACGTATTTGTTGCTTAACCGCTTCTTTGAGTCTTTTTTGATTACACTACTTGGATATACTCTATTTTTTATAGCTATTGATTAATTCAAGTTTATCCGGAATAAAACTTTAAAGACTGAAATGACGAGGGTACCAAGTACACCATAATATTTACGATATCAACATATGCATAATCACTTTGTATAATCTTATCGAAACAATAACGACCAAAAGATTATTTCAACAAACTGATTCTTGGTAATAGTCAAAGTTCGATTCGAACTAACTATAAGATCTTTACCAAGAAATGATTAACATACAAGTGTATTTATTTTAATTATAAAGATAGACAATATAATGCGGAAGTAAAGTAAATAACACAGACACACATGATTTTGTTAACGAGGAAAACTGCTTGAAAGAAAAACCCCGGGACTTAGTCCAGTTTTGAATACTCTCAGAATTAAGTTGTTGTATAAATTAACTACTACAACTTCATATAGTTAAGTTCAAGTAAACTACCTTAAGTTACCCAGTTCCTTCAGTATCCTTATGCTTACAACCAATCTGGCCAACACACGTGAATCCCAAGACAGAGTCCGCTATTTTGAGTTGCTTCACCGTTGTGAAGGCTTATGCACTCAACTCCTTTGGATCGTAACCCCAAACAATAAAGGACTAACATGTTCCAATAACCAACACACTTATCCATCACCCAAATTTATTTTTAAATCAGTGGTAAAGTAGAATAAAAGGGTCTTCCCTTTATCAATAAACTCCTTTGGCCAAAATATCAAATCACCGAAACTGAATTGCTATTGTACCTATGAAAACATGAAAAATGATAATTTGATATATTAACAACATATATAATCAGGATTACATAAGCATAAAAATGTGTTTATCTCCTAGTTTCTCAACCAGTCTAACAAATTTAACCACAAATCCTTCACATATTTTCAACAATGATTTTTCCCCCTATTGTTAAAATAACCATCGGGTTTTTTTTAGTTCAAATGTTTTTTTTTAGTTCAAATAGTTTCAGTACTTAAAGAACATATCTCCTCTAAATACCTCGTAGATCTAGTTTACCCCTTAATAGTATAATGGTCATGATCATGATCATGATACATGAGATAGTAGATGGTATTAGTGATTGACATAAATCAAAGAAAAACGATAATGATGATGTAGAAGACGAAAAAATTATTCTTTTTAGTTTTAATCAGTTAATTATTGCTTTAGAAATTAATTATGTTAAATAACACGTTACTTTATAAAGAAAATTATATCAACAAAAAACTATAACAATTTTAGTAGTCAAACATGAGTCAACAATTAATCTTGGGCACATATTCGAAGCTAGTCAATCTATGACTTTTTCCGCTTACTTGATCATATTGTTAGGACCTAAACACCAAATAATTCATATACTACATCCATTTCAGCAAAAGTGTTACTATCATTTTTTTATTTTAGTCTAAAAATAGTCTAAAATAAAAAAATGATAGTAACACTTTTGTTGAAACGGAGGAAGTATGAAATAACCTTGCGAATTTGAGGGTTAACAAAAACCATTTAGGGGCTACTTTTTTAAAGCCATCCAGTGGGAGAAGCTAAGGGGTGACCTAAGGTATGTAAAAATACTAAAATATCCTTTTACTTATCAAATAATTACCACAAAATCGTCCACTAATAAAAGTTTGAAACCCTAAACCTAAAATCTAAGATGTTATAATCCGGTAGTTTCGTGTTTGTGTTAACTACCGATTATTGTGTTGTTCTTCATTGTCCATGAACTTCAAGCACAATCGGTAGTTATGTTTATTCATAAACTACCGATTAATTAACTGGACAAAAATTTAGTGGTAATCGGTAGTTTCGTATACGGTTAAACTTCCGACTATGCTAGTTAGTTATACTCAAAAACATCGAACACAATCGGTAGTTATTTGTACACCTAAACTACCGATTATTCTACTGGATCCAAAATGATACATAATCGGTAGTTAATCTTTTATGTAACTACCCATTGTAGTGTGTCCATATGCTCAATCGGTTGATAATGTAGATCCCATGCTACCGATTATGCATAATCGGTATTTTAGTTGATTTTTTAACTACCGATTATAAACAATTGGGTGAGTTTAACGTACTTTGTGAACAATATGATTAGATCAATTGATTTCTTTTGTAAAACAGTTGGACGTAAAATCACTTCATTGAATGGAAAAGGCATACATGTAACATTACAGGAAATGAAATACAATAAATCAATTAGTATATAAGTGGAAACCGAATAAGGTACTTTCTTCCATTATACGATAGCAATCCTCATGCATAAAATTCTCCCCATGCTTAACGAAATATTGGTGGAGATCTATCACCTACTGAAAAAAACAAATCAATTATAAGTTTCAATGCTTGAAAACTCTTTTTAATGAACGACTTATTAACGTAAAACACTTACTCTTGCCACAGGCGATTCGGTGGGACGAGCTCGGAATCTCAATTTCATTTCCACTTTCAAGTTGTCCAACCGTTCAGACAACACCTCATACCTTGTCCTTATTCCTCCGGGAGTCCTTTGATTTACATTTACGTTTAATGCCACATAAATCTGAAACACACGCTGCCACCAAGGATAGGTGTTATGATCCGTCATTCAATTTTCATTAGTGGCTCGGTTATTGTTGTTCCAATACGCAGTTTCGTACTCGTGCTCCATGATCGTTACCCACGATCTAATGATGGCCACATCTTCATCATTAGTGTATTGAAGATCCATTCAAAATCAAATATAAGAATGAGAATGAGATTGAAAGGGATAGGGGAGATTATGGTTGAAATGGATAGGTGAGAATGTGAATCACCTTGAAAGGGATAGTTTCCTTTTATAGTGTTTTATTACCAACGACTATTTTTTCAAAAAAAAAAAGCCGTTGGGTTGGGTATTCCAAGCTCAATCGGTAGTTTAAGAATTTCATAAACTACCGATTATGTACATTCAGCAACAATCGTTAGTTTAAGTAATTCTTAAACTAACGATTGTTAGTGTCCATGAGTTTTGAAAAAATTGCGATTTCCAATTTGGGGCAACTTACATAATCGGTAGTTTGTACAGAAATTAACCTTCTGATTGTTAGTGTCCAGGAGTTTTGAAAACATTCCAATTTCCAATTTGGGGCAACTTACATAATCGGTAGTTTAGGGTATCTATTATCTACCGATTGTTGTTTTCTTTTATGACTTAATGATATTTGAGCAATTATTTAGCAGGTTATTTAGAATGAAAGTACAATCAACAGCTAGTTTTTGAAATTATCCTACAAATACACCTCTCTTTTCTCAACCAAATACCACACACACCTAGTTTCATACACTCTACAAATTTCATTTAAGCATCTCCTCTTTGTAACTCACTCCATAACTCTACTTAAAAGAATGGCAACATTTGACTCCGCTTAAGATTTGGCTATAATTAAAACATGGTATAACGAAACCCTACATGAAGATGTCATATCTGGAAGGGTTACACCCGAAACCTTTTGGGGGAGGATCTACATCAAATATGTGCAAGATTATGGAAATCCAAAGCAAAGATCTCTTGAACAAATTCACGATAGGTACCAACTTATTCGAATAGCGATAGCTGATTATTTAGTTATCCAACAACGGATCTTTAACCGCACCCATTTAGGCTTGTCGATCCAACATTTGTAAGCATATTTTACATAAGCTATGTTCTAAGATCTTCCAATAATAATAACATAGTAAACTTGATGAATTATGTTCTTTTTTTTTATGCTTGTGTAGGAGGATGTCACAAAAACACACTACTATCAGGAAAAAGGAGAAGAATTCATATTTGTTGAAAGCTATGAGTTCATGAAGTCCAGAGTGTAATCACTAGTAAATGTTTAACTTTATGTACCGATTCTGAAAATTTTACAAATATTTTGTCATAGTTTGGTTGTAATCGGAAGTAATTGCTTAACTTTATCTACCGATTGTGAGAAATTTTCAATTATATTCTCATAGTTTGGTTGTAATCGGAAGTAAATGGTTATGTTAATATACCGATTCTTGGAATGTTACTTGTTTTTGTCAGAATACTTAATATAATCGGTAGTTGTAGAATTTCTGAAACTACCAATTGTGCTTGTACAAATTGTTGAAATTTTACAAAAAATTTTGATTTCCAATTTGGGGCTACTTATCATAACCGGTAGTTTAAGAAATTCTTAAACTACCGATTGAGATTGTACAAAATGTTGAAATTTTACAAAAAAAATCGATTTCCAATTTGGGGCTACTTATTATAATCGGTAGTTTTAGAATTTCCTAAACTACCGATTGTGATTGTACAAAATATTAAAATTTTACAAAAAAAATTCGATTTCCAATTTGGAGCTACTTATTATAATCGGTAGTTTTAGAATTTCTTAAACTACCGATTGTGATTGTACAAAATGTTAAAATTTTACAAAAAAAATCGATTTCCAATTTGGGACTACTTATTATAATCCGTAGTTTAAGAATTTCTTAAACTACCGATTGTGATTGTACAAAATGTTAAAATTTTACAAAAAAATTCGATTAGCAATTTGGGGCTACTTATTATAATCGGTAGTTTAAGAATTTCTTAAACTACCATTGTGATTGTACAAAATGTTAAAATTTTACAAAAAATTTTGATTTCCAATTTGGGGCTACTTATTATAATCAGATGTGTTTTTTTAAACATGATTAATGAATAATATGTAGTAAGTTTGTTTTATGTGAACAAGTTTTTGTTCAGATGTTACGTAACATCGGCATAATCAGTAGGTAATTATGTTTCTAAACCACCGATTACATACAATCGGTAGTTATTTGTTTCCCCTTCTACCGATTATCCACTATCGGTAGTTATTTATGTTCACTAACTACCGATTGTTAGTATCCAGGAGTTTTGCAAAAAAATTGAATTCCAATTTGGGGCAACTTACATAATCGGTAGTTTGCACAAAATTTAAACTACCAATTGTTAGTATCCAGGAGTTTTGAAAAAAAATTAAATTCCAATTTGGGGCAACTTACATAATCGGTAGTTTGCACAAAATTTAAACTACCGAACGTGGTGGAATCGGTAGATATATTACTCCTTTATCAACCGATTATCATTTGTTCATGGAATTAAATGCATGAAAAAAATGAATTAGTCGTTGTAAACAAAACATTGTATAATATTTTTTTGTATACATTCATATGTTCAAAAAAAATATTCAAAATTAACTATACATCATCCTGGATACATCCAATTACGTTCTGTACTGAACTTCCAAAAAAACGATCCCAACGTTTCATGTTCTGGTCGTATTGCTTCAACCACTCCTTACAATGGTTAGTTGTGAAGTAATACGACCACCTGGATAATGAAGGTAATGGACAATCTTCTTTTAAAGTTAAACCGATAAAATGATTGCCATTAACAAAAGCCAAAATGATTCGTCTATCCTTGACCGAATCATCACACTCCGTCCTTGTGGGTGTAAATGTGAGATTAACTCCTGTTCTTGGAGGACAGAAAAAATGTACCACGCAGTTCAATACATCCGCTAAAAACATACCCACATACTGGCATTACCATCCAAAACCTGGATCCGACCACCTCCAATCCCTTTTCGCCTTTTATACGAGTATACAACTCGTTAAACCCTTTTTCTCCGCCATGTGTATCTCCTGTTTTCATCATTTCAATATAAAAATCTTTATCCTCCAATAAATGCGTGGCCATCTTATTTCTTAAATATTCCCATTGGGTCATATTCTCGGTAGCTGCCTCACTAAAGTTTTCCATTTGTTTCAAAGCAACGTGGAAACCACAATTGCCATCCCCATCTACATCTTCGGTGGACAAAACAAATGGTATAATGAGTAGAGGGAGTTGGTCCAAATACATATCGTGTATATGTTGGGTTTGACTTTGTTGGGAAGGAATCGTAGACACCTTAGCTTTGACTTGTCGTGATCTTGGTCCACCTTGATCCTTCCTTGGACGACCCCTTTTCGTTGAACCCGGGAAATCTTCATACTCAGCTTCAGTATGTTCATGCCTAGAAAGGTCACGATGACTAAATAACAATTCCTTCAACTCTTTCCTTTGAATTGACCTCGGATTTTCGGTATTCGGCCTACCAATCGGCTTTCCTTTTATTGGTTCATGAACAACTTGTTGATAGGGGTGAAGGGCTTCCTCTAAATAGTGCACCAAAATTAGCTTTTATGCCCCATTTGACCTAGAGTAACGCTCGCGTAGTCGTGCAAATATTTCCGTCTCCACGAACGACAGACCATCCACCTCCGGGGTTGTTGGAGTGAAATTTAATTGCTTCCAAAAGGGATGAATATCATTAATGTCAAACACTGCTTTGTACCTTCCAAGCATGTGACGACACGGAGTCCAATACCTATCATCGTCTTGCAGTTGCAAACCGTAGTCTCATCATCGTGATCTCTTACAACTCCAATTGTTTCATCATGAAATTTATTGCCCACCAAGAAACTTTGTAAACTATACCCATTAGAAGATCTATATGTTTTAAATGTACAACGGGAATCTATACCGACTTTTTTCCATTGAACCATGAATCTTAGTGAGGTCACGTTCGGAGAACTCATGGATTGCTTCTTGGACCGACACGACCCCATTTTGGCTTCCGAATAGTATCTTCTTTAATCGGTCATGGGACCCCTCTGCAATGCTTGTTGCCTCGTTCTTGAAGTGTTGATATTCATATGTCCATTCATACACAAACTTATCCTTATGCGGTCCCAACCATTGTGATTTGCAATACTTAACTGCTTTGGGGTAGTCCTTGGCCCATTCATCCTCAAACTTCTTCAAGTTGTATTCATAATCTTCCTCCGTCATCGACCAAACTATCTTATACCATGCTTTTTGAAATAAAGACCACTTCATTCCATCCTCGGCCCACTTTTCTTCGGTCAACCTTTTCTCTTCTTTTTGTTCTTCGACGGTTAATTTACTAATACGTTCATCCTCTTCCTTTGACCTCTTGGTACCTATGTTTCGTTTCTTAGCTTGGATATGATGTCTGCAATTGACTTTGATGTTGCATTGAATGTGCCACGTGCAAAGCAAATTCTGGGCTTCCGGAAACAATACCTTTATTGCATTCATCAAGCCTGTATCGTTATCCGTTACAATAACCCTTGGAAAATTATCGCCATTATAGATCGAACTCAACGTTTGCAACATCCAAATGAAACCCACATCGTTCTCAGCATCTATTAAACCCCAATCCACAGTAAATGTGCATTTGTCCGAAGTGTGGCAAGCGATGTTCAACAACGGCATATTGTACCTGTTTGTCTTGTAAGTAGCATCTATCAACAAAATTTGATGAAAACATTGAGCCTCTGGATGTGCCAAGAAAATACGAATCACCCTACCATCCCTTTCTTCTTTCCTCAACATGTAACTGTATTTCTCGGTTAACCACTCAGATTGCTGCATAACCATTCGACCGTCCCATTCCGTCCTCATAGACTTCAGCATCTCCATTTCTTGCGGTTTTAACTTGGCAACCATTACGTGTCCAACAAGATTTTCCGGATCTTCGTGGTTATGACGACCATTAGAAACTCTATACATTTTCCATACTTTTCCTTTCTTACCTTCGGGCTAATGGAAGATAATCTTAAATGGGCATCCAATCTTCTTTGAATTACCTCGGTATATCCTATCCGTCTTCTTTACGTATTTATAATTCTTTCCCATATGACTCTTTCGCTTGCCACCTCTCTCACAAATCATTTAAAATCGATCAACTTTCACGCAATTTTTCTGAACTACAACGCACATCTTCTCTTTATCCTTGTTGAGAAGCCATTCCTTTGCCTTCGCCTTACTTCCAAATGTCTTAATGCGCATATAACAAAACAAATATCATAAGCCTAACCATGTAACATACATTCTAAGAACAAGTTCAGAGTGGGTATGTAGCGTACCAAATTATTTGCATAGTGTAGGGAAGTATCATGACCCTCGTATGCAACAGGATTAACCCATTCAATAATCTACGTAAAATAGCAATGAGTTAAACAATGATAATCAATAGTTAATTAGGTTCACATGCTACCGATTATGAACAATCGGTAGTTAATAAAACTCTCGTGCTACCGATAATTTATAATCGGTAGGTAAGATGTATTCATTAACTACCGATTGTAACGTGGAAATTAACTCAAGTCCTGTCCAAAAAAACAAGTATAATCGGAGGTTTAATTTATTAAATCTATCAATTATTTACAATCGGTAGGTAATATGTATTCATTAACTACCGATTGTAAAGTTTACAAAATATTATCTTTGTAGGTTTGGAGAAATTCAGTTTTGGGGCGACTAGCACGAAAGAAATCTACTCAAGTCATATACACATATAATCGGTGGTTTAGTGTATTACACAACTACCGACTATAATACAATCGGTAGGTGTAACTATTTGACATTAACTACCGATTGGAAAGTTTGCAAAATAATAACTTTGTAGGTTTGGAGAAAAACAAATTTGGGGCGACTAACTCAATCGGAAGATAATAAGTTCTCTTAAACTACCGATTGTGCAAACATATATTCAAAAAAATTCAATTTGGGGCGACTAACATAATCGGTAGTCAATAAGTCTTTCTAAACTACCGATTATGTAAAAAAAAATCAAAAAAAAAAAATCAATTTGGGGATTTTGTACAATCGGTAGGTAGTAATCTACACGAGACTACCGATTGTTCAATTTTTTCTGAACAGACGTACAATCGGTAGTTTATGGAGTAGCTTAAACTACCGATTATAGGACGTCCATGGCATTAAATGCATGCAAAAATGAACGTTTTTTGTTGCCAATCACATACAAACGCATACAAATTGGGTTTTGAGCTTCTTAACACAAAACCTGATTGTTTGATGCATTATTATCTTCATTTTGATGTGATTCATCGCCTAGGTTTTCTTCCACACCAAAATTTGGATCATCCAACAAATAACCCAAATCGTCGTCTCTAAACGTGTTTGAACCTTCATTACTATGTTCTTCATGTTCAATCTCATCTTTTATGTCATACCCATCCATGTTTATGATTGAATTTAGTCAAAATTTGATTTCCCAAAAATTCTTCTTTTTCTTCTTCCTCCTCTCTAACACACTCTCTATTTTCTATTCTAAAATTAATACTCAAATTCATCATTTAACACTAACTATAACTAAATTAATCAACTAATTAATCAAAATTAACACTAATTAAGTAAGGATAGATTAACCATTATAGAAATTAGATAGATAGGGGATGTCTTGAGATTACTTCAAAATGACCTTGTTTTATTTTATTAGTCATCCCTAATTAATTTTTGGTAGCCCTCAAAAACACCAGGTTAAATAAGCATTATATCATTAATTCCTGGCCGACGCTAAGGGCAAATGCAGTGGTCGATCAGACAACCGAGCAAAGACCAGGATTGGTCTTTGGTCCGTTTTCGTGAGCCGCAACGGGCGAGTGAATATGGTATTTGGTCCAGATTTTCAACAGTATCCGACCAAACTTGGTCGAGCGAGAAGACCAAACATAAATATAGTCTGACGCTCATGTAAGACAGCGTTTTCCCAAAACGCCATTGTACGAGGACGTTTATAAACACAAACGTCATTACTGAAAGACGTCTATCAAAACGTTTATTTAGAACAGCGTTTTTGAAACGTTGTATTAAAACAACGTAAATTAAACAAACGGCAAGCTAGAAGAGCGTGTGGGATGAACGTTCCTCTGCCAGAGCGTTAATTGTCAAAACGCTACAACACGAAGATATTGACACACTCACGCTGCTGTAAGAAGGCGTTTAAGTTTGAAACGCTCCTCCACAAGAGCGTTTTGGTTTAAGACGCTCACCTAGTGTAGCGTTATGTTGAGACGCTCTCCCAACAAAGCGTTTTTGATGTTGCCGGCCGTTAATTAGTAGTCGTTGTGAATGTGACCGTTATTTTCCCGTTCAACGGCTATTTTTTTTTTTTCAAATTGTTATTGTTGCAACGGTTTGATTTAGGCATTATATATAGAGGAATTTTTAATGTTTCATGTACAACCACCATTCATTTGAGAACTTCATACAAGAAAGTCAAGTTTTTTCTGAATTTTTTTTGGTCTTTCATTAACAGTTTTTCTCAGTATCAAAAATGGCACCAAAACCAAGAGGTCCAAATTTTACTACTAATGAAGATATAACAATGTGTAGGATTCATTTATCAATATCTCAAGACCGTTGTGTTGGTACTGATCAATCGGAAGATAGATTATGGAATCAGATCAAAGCCGGGATGAAAGAAGCTATACCTTCAATGGCCGAACGCAGTTGGACCTCCATTCAAAAACGCTTTCAAGGAATAAGTAAAGATGTTGCGCTTTATTCTGCAAAAGAGGCAGAAGTGGAACGTGAACACCATACCGGTTGGGGTCCTGAAACAAATGTAAAGTAAAACTGTTTTTGTTTCCTTGTTCAAGTTTTTAAATGGATTGTGATGCACTAATGTTTTTCTAAACAACAACAGACACAGGAAGTAAGGCGGCTATTCATGGAAGCTAATGGTGATAAACCATTTAAGCACGATGAGTGCTACGCAATTATGATAGAAAATATCAAATATTCCTGTCGTTTGACAGAAATATTTGATTCATCGCAAGCTGAAGAAGATTCTGACAATAGCGCTGAAGACCTACAAAGACCTTCACCAAGCGGAGGTCAATGGAGTGGACATGAAGAAATAGGAGATATTCCAAACACGTATCCGCGTCCTATGGGGCAAAAACAGGCTAAACAACTGAAGCAAAATGCACGAGCAAAATCCAGTGCCCAAGCAGAAGCCTTGGAAATAATAATCAATAACCAAAAAAACTTCAACAACAGTTATTCGGAAAATGCTAAAAGGAAGATTGATCAAAGAGATGCCGAGTTAGCATCAAAAGAAGAGCATCGCCTAATGAAAGAGGAGTATCGATTAATGATGACGGACGTCTCCAAATTGGATGACGTAACAAAAAAGTGGGTTATGCTTAGGAAAGCAGAGATTTTACGAAAAAGAAGAGAATCTTGTATTACCTAAAACAGTGAACAACCAATATTATTTTCCTTCTAATTAATGAAAACGATTACTTTCATATTTGTTGTCTACACATAAGCATCGAGTGAAATCAATTACTAACAGTAAAAGATATCAATTAGAAAACCAATTTTTTGAAAAAGTCGTTTTTCAAACATCACCAAAATTCGACCATAAATGTTCGATCAAGTCATTTCGTAATCGAAGGTGCGTTTGTTTGCTATGGACTGCTTGTCGCCGTTGGTGAGTTGTCATCCTTGAAAGTGCATCAGTTTGTTGCCGTGATATAGTTACTGGTGCAGCGTAGCGCCCTTGATCATAATCATGTGGCCAAACACCTGGTAGACGTTCATCCTCCACAATCATATTATGCAGAATAATTACTGTTTTCATGATATATGCAAGTGCGTCCGGATTCCACATTCTAGCCGGTTGTTTAACGATGCCAAATTGGTTTTATAGTACACCAAAGGCTCTTTCCACATCTTTTCGAGCACCCTCTTGCATAGCTGAGAATTTCCGCTTCTTAAGTGTATCTGGATGCTTGATCGACATGATTATGGTTGCTATCTCTGAGTATATCCTATTTCCAAGATAATACCCCATATCGTAATGGTTACCGTTCACCACGTAGTCCACCGGGGGTGCCTTACCTTTTATAATGTTTTTAAAAACAGGAGACCGGTTCAGAACATTTATATCGTTGTTTGAACCGGGCATACCAAAAAAGGCATGCCAAAACCATAGATCTTGTGAAACCACGGCCTCCAAGATGATACTTTCATCGCCTTTGTATGCGGTGTATGCACCCGATTCGGCCGTTGGGCATCTATCCCATTTCGAATGCATACAATCTATACTTCCTAGCATTCCAGGAAATCCCCTTGCCTGGTTCTGAGTAAGCAATAGTTGAACATCTGCAGGTGTTGGGCTACGCAAATACTGATCCCCATATAGCTGCACAATCGTCAGGCAAAATTTACGAGTTGCTTGCAACACCGTAGATTCCCCAATCCTTAAATACTCATCTATTGCATCTGCCGCACAACCGTAAGCTAACATTCTAATTGCTGAAGTAATCTTAAGGTGTGGTGTTAATCCGAGTCTGCCGGAAGCATCCCTTTTCTGAACAAAATAAGGGTTACGTCCCACCACATCCCGCAAGATACTGTTGAACAATTTTCTGCGTATTCTGAATGTTTTCCGGAAAACAATATGACCAAAAGTAGGGTTTCTTGAAAAGTAATCTGTCCATAGTTTCCTTGCTCCCTCCTCCCGCTTTCGGTCAATTTCGATTCGAGTATTTGGCCAGTCTATATTAGAAGCGAACAATCCAAAAGTAAGTGCTTGTTCATTTTGGATAACTGCAAATGAATTTTCGTCTGATGAGGACGTCGGGTTAGTACTATCATCATCGGATGTGGAAGATATGAGTAAATGATTGTGAGGAATATAAGAAGAGGAAGAGGAAAAACCATGATACATATTGTTATTCTGATTTCCTTCCATTGGTTGATGAGGTTTGTAGTTATGGTTGAGGATTTTTGTATTTTTCTATGAGGATGATTGTACTTTTGGTTGTGGTTTTAATGGAGAGAATGGTATTTATAACATAGGCATTCAAATAAGTTTTTATGATTTTTTGGTTGAGTAGACAATACAAGCCAGTAATAAAAGCCACAAAAAAGCTATGACAAGACCTAACAACAAAAAGATGACCAATCCATTGTTGTGATATTATCGAGAGATAAGAAGTGCTATTTACTCTTGAGTAGACAATACATGCAGGCAATTAACTCCAACATGAATGCTATGAGAGTAGAAGAAAAAGCTGACAATTCCAAAGTAACTTTTTTTGTAACAACATTTTGTTGAATTATTCAAGGCATACATTAAAGCAAAGTAAAAGAAATATTAAAAATCACTAGATTTTACGTAATCACTTAAGTAAACCTATTAGATACCTTAAGGCTTGGTTTGTAAGACGTCGTGGATGACGTGGTTCACTTCTTGGGAGAATAATCAACACAAAGGGATTAAATTCTTCCAAAACCCTTAAGATCTCGAAATGAGGTTTGTACCTGAATTCAAAACGTTTCCATCTTATCCATTCCTCTAGTGATCTAGAAACAACTTCATCATCAGTTTCATTCCTAAGACGAAATTCATTCACCTTGGCAGTTAAAGAAGAAAATTCATGTACTTCCTTTGTGATTTGAACATATCGACAAAAAAGGCCGGCTCTGTTCCTGTTGTTGGGATTTCCGGTTTCATTACAAAAGTTAGCATGTGTATCTTCTAACCATTGCATACTCATTACACCATTCATCCGACGTTCATGGCCCCTAGCTGGATAATGCAAAATAATGTTTCGACATATTGATAAATCTTCCTCTAGTGTAAAATTCTCTGCATTGAGGCTAAAATTTTCGTAACCCGCTATTAAATGAAAACCGAAGATGACAAATTTCTTATGAAACGTTAGAATGGGGGATTTGGAATGAGAATGAATGATACAATAGGTCATGTATTTATAGCTAGATGAGGAATGAGAATGGTGGATTTGTTCAACGGTAACAATCCATAACGGTAAGAAAACGGTAACAAATATAAAAAGCAATTATTTATTTTAATTTTCAAAATTGGTTGTATGGTGACACGATAGTATCCACATGAATTGAGGAGTCATTAATTTTGTTTATAGATAGAGAAAACAGTTACGTTGGATTTACTAAACAATAAAAGAGTTAATAAAATGTTATAGATAAAGTGAAAAGTAAGGTTGGATTTGCATGCTAATAAAGGAGTCAATAAAGTAGCCATTTAAAAGCATATTGGAATGAGTAAGCAATAAAGAAGGATGATTATCAACTAGTGTCTTGGTCCCCACGAGAGGAGCGAGGGGGCATAAACGGAGGCATCGATGAAGAAGGAACACGACCCCCGGTATTCCACATTTGCAGTGGGAGAGTTGAAGAAAAATTTCCGAAACTAAGTGGTGGATTTTGTAAACGAGCATGCGACAGTTGTAACTTCAAATTGGTGATTTCATTCTTATATTCCCGCAAGTCTTCCATCCTTTCCCTCGATTGTGTCAAATGAAAGTTTTTGAACTCTTGGGTAAAGTTAGCATTGTTTTGCGCAAAAGCATAACATTCACCATGTTATAGACAATAGGTCACAGTGAGCTTCTCAACCCGTAAATTCAGAAACTAAACAACAAAGATATTAGAAATGAACTTACGTATGACCAATTATCTATAGGCGGGAGGGGCACATGTTCAGCAGGTTGCTTGATGGTTTCTTTAACTAAGCCACCCAAACTGTCGTATGTATCCATATCCCAGTCTACGAGTTTGCAAAACTTGTTAGAGTTAGTAACATGGCGCCAATACACCAAATACCAATACTCCAAATACCGCTGATACGTAACCTCTCCTTGGAGGTACTCAGTTACATCGACCTCAGAGGTTTCCTTAAGTTGGGTAGCGTCGTCATCAGAGATGTCGCTAACTCGACCTGGGGGGTTCCTCGAAATGCGGTAGCCATCATTGTTTTGGTGCCATAACCGATCACCGAGGTATACGTTATGCTGTTAAAAGTATGATTATCGACAATTAACTATTACAATAAAACATGAAATAAATAAATATCACATGAAAATAAATTAACTACTCACGATGCCATTCCAAGTAAATACAACACGCCTATTTGAGAGAACCACCGCTATCATGATTATGTCATTTTGTATTAGTGGGATTACGGTCCGCCAAGGGTGCCATGTCACATCGTCGGCAGTCATTGCATTCAGAAGACACCGTGAACGCACAATATCATTACTCTTTTTTCGTGTACTCTTCCACCTAGAACATCTAGGCCAAACAGTTACTGTCGCAGATGGTGGGTTATGAGGTCGACGTATGCCGAGATATTCGTAACCCCAAAACTTCAATTTGTTTTAAACCAAATAAAATGAATAAGTTACCACCAAAACGTTATTTAAAACAGAAATAAAATATTGACTAATTTACCTCTAATATCTGGCAGGGTCCGGTTAGTGACTTTTGTCCCCTACCGGCTGCGCCAAGGGCGGAATATAGTTTTGAAAAACAAGCACCACCCCAGTCGTAAGTTCCTATTAGTTTTGATCCTCAAAAGCCACTAACCATCCGGCATCCACATAGTTCCTTGCATTGGAGAAAAAGAATTGTCCTAGAACATACATCCAAAACGCTTTTGCAACTCTTTCAGCTTTGGTAGCATCATGTTGCGCCCCTTTCAAATAATCCTATGTAAAGTATGACCCCAAAAATGCCACCGTTGGTGCATCACAGAGCCACTGAATTGAAAGATTGTTAGTTACACAATAGTTGTTGTCTTTGAGCTCTGTAAAAATATTCTGCTGGACATATTCAAATGTGTACTTATCCTCATCTTATGGAATTTGCCCGCCAATCCCAATACTGAGACCGGTCAACATCACCCAGTCCATTGGTGTAAACCCCATTTCACCAAATGGGAAGTGAAAAGTGTTCGTTGTGTCCCATAAACGCTCGACGATGTAATCAATCATGGCATGTGACGAGTCACCAGCATCCATTGCCAAAAATCTGTCCCATCCAGCCATTTCAATAATAAATTTCGCTCTAGAGCAGAATTTCGATATACTTTTATATGCCAGCATAACCGATTTAAGAGACCCCCGATGGATGTACTTTGTCTTTGGTTCTGCCCTAATAGTCATATCGCTGCTAACGTGACCTCTATCATCTTCCACCATACTATAAGTTTCCAACCCTGTAACATCATCCGTTTCTTCACTAACACAACCTCCTTGTGTATCGTTGGTTGATTTGGATTTCTTGCCCCTTTTTTTCCCACCGATCAATCGCGATGCGGATTTCCTCAACATCTAACCATAACTAACAGTTAACAACAAAACAAAAATATTATTTTCACGTTCAAAATATACTCACTTTTAACATTATTTTCACGTTACCAACATCTAACCATAACCCAAAAATTATTTTCAAGTTTAAAAATTGAACATTCAAAAATAATTTTTATAAACCATCTAAAATCAACCAACATACACCAAATCATGATTACAAAAATTAATTCCCTTATAATCAAATCATAAATTTAAAATGAAACAAACTAACAACTATAAATAACTTCATAATTTACTCAATCATATATTATTTTTACATGCACAATTACAATTCTCAAATATCATAAATGATTAAGTAGAATTACAAACACTATAAAACTAAAAATTAACCAAATCAACACCCCTAATTAACAATGATGTAACTAACAATAACATAATTTACAATAATGTAATTAACAATAGTATAGTAAATTGTAAATTTCATTTTTCTCCACAAATTACAACCCAAAAACCCTAAATTAATTCAAATCCTAAAATTTCAATTTATTATTTTAAAACCCTAAAACTAACAAAAATCATTTAATCTTCAACCATGTATACTAAATTTAATATTCACCCTAAAACTAAAAAGAATAATTCAACCTTTAAAGAATATATACTAAATCTAATAATCATTAAAATCAAAATAGATTGAAAATTAAAATAGCAAAAAAAAATTTTTTTGTGAGATTCTTACTGTTTGGTTCCGAATCTAAAACGTCCCGCTACGCTAACGTGCTAACGTGGTCCCTTACATCCACCGGCAATCGGCAGTTGAATCCGTCCACTTTAGGCAACAGGAGAAAGAGAAGTATGGAGGAAAAATCGGCGGCTTCTTTGGCTTCTTTTGTGGTTTTGTTGAAGAAGAAGGTAATGTGTGTTATTTATAGTGGGAAGTATGCCCAACACGTGTATAAAACCCTAGCTAAATTCACGACACATAAGCAAATCCTCTATTGACCTTTATTGACCGTGCTTGACCTTTCTTCATGCTGCTACAGGCTAACGTGACCGAAAGATAACGTTGTTCTACACCAACGTTTAAAAATTAACGCTCCTCTACACCAACGTTTAGGAATTCAAACGTTGTTTTATGTGGGCGTTTTTTTTTAAATGTTGTTTTAGAAGAGCGTTTGAGTTTTGACACTACTTTACTAGGACGTCTTTCTATGTTTTACATCAAAACGCTTCAGTACAGTAACGTTTAGATATACGCTTTAGTAAAGTGACGTTTGAGTACGTAACGCTTCATTACAGGAGCGTATGTTCAAAACGCTAATCTAGATGAACGTCAAAAACATAACGCTTGTCTAGTTAAACGTCTGTGTAACCATACGTTATTGTAGTATAGCGTTTGATAGTTAACGCTTATTTACAACAACGTAATATCATATATAGTCAGGTTTCCGTTGCGTTTTTTTTTAAACGACCAAACTGATTTGCTCTTTGCTCAATGGTCTGCTCCAACCGCTGCAGTTGCTATAAGAGACTATTTGTGAGCATTGAAGTAATCTGTGTGATAATATTAAAACAAACCGAGAGAGAAAGGGGGGCTCGATTTTCTTCATCTCTTCTTCCTCCTTTTTTTCCTTCTTTCACACCAACTTAGGGTTTTTGTAGAAATTTGATGACTCAACATTAAATTCAGTTGATATTAAGTAATGGGATAGCTCCAATTTACATCACTTTCATGTTTATGAATTTAAACTGTGTGAATTGATTAATTAGGGCCTTCTTCGACTTCTTCCCAGTATCTTTCTTTTTCTTTCTTTACTTCCCGTGATTTCTCTCATTCCCTGAAAATTTAGTGAACATGGCTGAAGTCACGGAAGGTTAGTAAGGTATGGTGAGGTACAGCCACATCTAGTTGTTGATGAAGTTCATGTTGATTGAATTATAAATCGGGAAGAGGAATTTTTGTTTTTTGTTAACTCAAAAAATTGATTTGTGGCAAGTGGTACTCACCCAATTGATTCACTGATTTTTTTTTATCAATTTTCAAGTTTGTGTATCACACAAGATGCATGTATGAAGGTTTTTATCAATTTTGGGGATTTTAGTTCTTTATGTAAAATATATGACTAATGCTTAAATGAGTTTGCACATATTTATTTAGATCTTGGACCTGTAGTAGTATTGATTTGGATCTCTCATTGTTTGAAAATCTAGCTTGATTGTTTCTGTGTAATTAGATATGGAGATGGGTACCTAAATTTCTTTGAGTTATCTAAACTAATTTTTATTAATTTTGTAGCAGGATCAAAATGATATACATAGTATTGGGTTTATCTTGCTATGCTAATTGAGTTTCTCTTAAAAATGTTATTACTTCAATTTAATGGGCAAGTAGAAATGTGGAATTGTTGAACAAGGGAGGAGAAGGTATAAAGGAGTTCAGTGTACAACACAAAGGCTATGTCACCACCACCAGTTTCACTTCCAAGGTGTTCGATAAAAAGCTCGAAAGAAGAGAAAAATGGGTAAGGGTTCTTATTGCCTTGTTTGTGTATTCCAGTAATGGTATGAGTGATATAGCTTGATGGGTAGGCAGTATAGTTAAGCTATTATCTAATTTTGATTCTATTTTGGTTTGGAATTGATCAGACATTAAGTTAATTAAGAAGAACAAGATCCTCATGTAGTCATACTACTGGTGACCACTATTATTACTTGCATATATGGGTTGTTCGTTGCCCTTCTCGTCAATAGCAGTTTAAATATTCTAATTTTTTTTAGTAGAATTGAGTTTAGACAAGTTTGGCTTTGATGTAGTTGGATTACATATAACTTCCTTGGTTGACATAATTTGTTGAATGGTATGCGAATGAAGTTTGTATCATGTGAATGAATTTGGTTTACCAAGTTACCAAGTAAATCGTTTTGCCTAGTTTGGACTTGGAGTAATTCCTTAAGACTTGTAGCAAGTTTTTATTTTTTCACCTTCTCTTAGATACACATTTATTTACAGTTTTACTAGCTTCGGGTAGCTAATGATTTTTACTTCCTTTGCCATGGATGAATTTGTATATTTTTGGAGAGGGGAAATGAATCGCTATTGTCCGATACGGACATACGGAAATTGGTTGACTAGGCCAAATTTTGATGTTCAAAATTTAAGGTAGTTAGCAATAAACGCAGACTAATATATGGCTGATTACAGTGGTTAGTTGACTGCACATAAAGCGAATGTGGGAATTTTTATACGGAAATTAGTCCGTTAGACCTGTTAGGCTGGATTTCTGACCCTCTTAGAATTCCACTTAGATTTGGATTATGACAAGGTTTTTGGCCAGTGGTAGTTCATTTTTTGCTACCAGTTCACTCACAATCCATTATTTCCATATATACACAGTGTGGATTTTGAATTGTGGTTACTGTCGTTGTTACTACTAAATGAATTTAGACAGTTTAACCTTAAAATCCATTTCTGCAGTTTTAACTTCGGAACTGATGACTTACCTTTGAAGACCCCCTACAGGTCCACACTTTATTCCGTCCAATCAATTTAGTGATTACAACATCTATTATGTTTCTACAACTTAAGGGAATCAGTTAAATACTAAGTGTGATTGCGTCATATTGGGCCATTTACATCAATTTACATCTACTGTTCCAAAACAATAAAAAAAAAACTATCTTTATTAATTTATATTTTGTGATCAAATGCAGTGGTAGTGGGGTGATGTTATGTGCTATTACAGTTGGACTTATCTTGTTAGATTTATAAATCAAGTGCTTGAATTTCCCTTTGCTCTCTAATTAATAGGCTTTGTTAAGTGCCTTATGCCTACACATTGTCTCCATTGTATTAGCAAGTCTCCCATTTTATATTGCTAACTCTTTAGATTTCTACTTTCAAGAATCTTAAGTTTTCAAACTGTACGGGAGTTAATAGTAGTAGCATGTCAACTCAATTTGTTTACATGTACAATGTACTTTCTATCTTTCTGCATTATGGATTACATTTGGATTTTGTCTAACCTAAGCTGAGATCTGGTACTTCAAATATAGTTGTACTGGCAATGTAGCAAGATATCTTTTATTTTTGAATCAGAATCGTCGTTGTTGGTCATAATGGAAAAAGGGGTTTTATAATGTTTTCAATTATGGGTTCTTGTAACATATAATGTGGTGCTACAGCATCCCATCCTTATAATACTGCTGGTGTTGTTCTTATTTAAGTGTATTGTTTGCTTATTGTTGTTCAAGCATCTGTATACAGTGTATTGTTTGCTTATTAATGTTCAAGCATCTGTATACTTGGGTACCTTTGGCTTACTAAGAGTAATGCTCTACTCGTAATTTATTATGTGGGTCGTAACTGAAATCAGGTTACTTGATATCTAGAGTAAGAGATGATTGCTACCGTTGAGGATAGTTCATATCATCTAAATAAATTGATGACGGACTACGGTCGTGCTTGATCCCTTCGAGCAACGGAGAGGGTACGTAGGCAGTCGCTATGCAGTTCAGCACAACTGCATGAGGTTGTTCATATTGTCTAAAAAAAGGTTGGTTGCTACTTCGCAGTTCATACCTTGGCAGTAAGAGGTAGTTGCGGTATTGGTTGTTCATACTACCTCGAGAGATGATTGGAACTTCTCCGAGGTTGTTCATATCATCTAATTAGAAATGAAGGGTGATTGTTGGATGCCAATTCGTATCACCAAATGAGATTGGGAGATGGTTGTTGTCATTTAGAGGCAATTCATATTATCTGAAAAAAGATGTCTATTGAGCTTGGCCTAGTTCTGGGAGTTAGCCAGAAAATCCGTTTGGAACGGTGGTTGGTACCCCACTACCCTTGGCACTGGGACTGATCACCTCATCACCCGTGCGGCATGGTATGCGTTTTCAGGATCCCACTCACGAGTAAAAGAATGTGCGGCACGGTAGGCTGGCAGGAGATATTGTATCTTCACAACAAAACGATGGGAATCATATGTAGGATTCAATGACTCTTGAAATATAAAAGTTTGGTTACATGCTTATAAAGCAATTTGGAATAAATCAATGAACATTTGCTTGGTAAAAAAATAAATATATTGGTTCGAAAAGTTGGTAATGTTGGTTCCTCGAGTGGCGTATTGGAAGTTGGAGCTTGCCAAGTGGATCGTAACCCGACCTGTTGGAAGCGAAAAATTTTCTGTCCATCACACTATTAAATCCAACTCATCTTTTGTCTTTTCTTCAACTCAGTCGTCGTTTGAAATACTTCATATTTTACTACGAACAATACTAGGCCTTGGTTGTTTCATGGGTTTTTGTATTTGACGGTTTTGGACCTAGCATTTTTGGCAAGATTTGTAACCTATTTCGACCGAGATTTGATGCACAAGGATCCTAATACTTGGGTATCCATATAATATACACTTCTACAACATCTTTATCAAGCTTTTGGAGGAGAAAAATACAAAGAGAAAAAGATAAGGCTTTGGAAAGTTTCCATCACTGTAGCTATTTTTGTTGAGTTTCTTTTATGTACATCATGGTTCTTATTAATTTTATAATTATATAAAACACTCTATTGAGTGAGGGTGAATTCTAAATCCTAGATATGAATTGAATTATTATATTAATCTATTTTGAGTTTTCCACATGATTATATCGTTTGTTTTTGCTATAATGATTGTTGATGATTGATTGATTGATGGATTGTTTAGGTTACCCACTAAATTAATTTATTGATTAACCTAATGCTAGTAGAACGTTAAGAGATAAGTGTAATAGTTGAATAACTTGATACACAAGTGGAAATCGCGAGGCCTTGCAAAGGGGTTCCGCGGAGAAATTTCGAGTAAATGCAACATTAATAAGTGGACCTTGAACTAAGAGTTTAAATGCTAGAATCAACATAAATTCACAGAACATATAGTAATTTTCCAAATTATACTTAGAGTGGGTTATTTCTAGGTGGTTTGGACGAAGAAAATCGGGTTGTTGTGAGCTTTTGTATCTAGTAACATAAGGAATTTTTGGGATAACATTGAGCGAGTTGCATGCTATCTTATGGTTGGTGATAATCTGTGATTGATGAAGCATATATAAACGTATTACTTTGATGAATATTTAGTAAAAAAAAGGATTCCTTGATTAGCTCTCACCTCATTGCTTCCAACAAAATCAATTTTAATTGATTTGTCATTTATTATACTAAAACAAAAAACTCCTTTCAATATTAATTGATGACTAGAAACTCATTATTCTTCGTGGGAATGAACTAAAATTACTTGTTAATTAAATGGAAAATAAGATAATTTTTTTTTGTAAATGTCAGGTTCATGCTTACAAGTCAACAATTTCTAATCGTTTTTTGGTGCTCTAAAATAAAATACCTTAAGCAAGGTTTTTGAAGTGTAATCCATGAAGTGCTTTATTTATAAATTTTCGGTACTAAATCATATGTTAATTCGTGAATTGGAAATTCATAATCAATTTTGTGTGTATATATATATATGCATAACAAATATATAAAAAAGGTATGTATGATACAATGATTAAGTTTATTGGTTATTATAGGTAAGGTTAGGTAAAAAAATTTAAGGAATATTTTGTATAAAAAATCAAACTTTCCAAGGAAAATGTTTGAGCCGGTAGGTGACTCGTGTGATTAGGATGGTGATTCGATAAAGTCAAATAATATTGTTCCGGTTCATGGTTAAAAGCAAGTGACTATGTTGAATGTACTCGATTTCAGAAACTTCGTATAGACTTGCACGATTTTGCTTAGGATTTGTACAAGTCTTAAAAAAGACCGTAGAGAATTTTACATATTTGTGGTAAACGCTTGAACATCCACAAATCATATTTATCTTTGTTTTGATTAATGATATGTGCAACACTATTTATTTGCCTTAATAATTTGTTTTGATGCTATTCTTCATGCTATTATGCTTTGAGTTTACCTGTTTTTGTCTTATTTAGTAGATTTCAAGCAGATTTGATCAATGAATAAAGAATGAAGTTATTCTAAGGTAAAAAAAACGTTATGAACAAAATGCCTGAACCCATTAAGCCATTTGGGCTTTATTAGGTATGTGTTTGGAAGAGTCTCATCCGGTCTTTGGATTAAATAAACGTCTTTATGTTAGGTTGTTGGGCTTGCGTTTTAGGCTACAACGTGAAGGAGTTGGCTTGTGTGTTTTTGGACGAGATTTTGCTCTAATTGGGGTATTTAGGCGAATTTCGGCACACGAATTTGTGCACGACCACTTTAATAATTTTACATATACAAGCAGCAGACTTATTAAGAGCAATTATATACTCCAGTAAACAAAAATAAAATAAAATTACCTGTAATTTTTTTTACGTAGTGAACAAGGAGCTAGAGCTTGTTTTTTCTCATTTTGGAGATCTCTACTTTCCATAAAGGGTTCACATTACCTTTCTCTTTATATAATTTTCCATGGGTTTTAATAAATTTATGAGTAGCTAACCAAATTTTTCAATGGTTAAAGAATGTAACTTAAAGTCATTAAATGTTATTTGATTAATGTATTGATTTTGTTATTCACTTTGTTGTTTATCGCACATGTTTTCCCCTTTTTAGATGAATTATGACTATTTTGCATAAAGATTAGTCGTGTCATATGTATAAAGTCGCAAATTAAATATTCTCAATAACTTTTGTATTGCTAGTTAGGGTTCTTAGGCAATTTTTTCAAGAACCCTAGCAACATTACCTTGTGATCAATAGCGGGAGTGAATCGTGAAGAAAGTAAAAGCAAAACTTGACCTAAGATTAAATACATCGCGGTTGTGAATGTACTTCCAATGAACCGACTGGGACAAAAGAATTCACATATTAGGATTGTAGTATTTGTTGACAAGTGGAGGGGTATCGAAGTATTAGACCGATTAGAGATACTTTAAAGTTATTGATAGTATAAAAAAGTGAATGTTAATATTAATGCTTGATTGAAGAACACGTATAATGATAGATGTCAAATTTCATAACCAATTTATTTTGATAAAATCTATTTGATGGCATAACTTTCGGCTTTTATATATTAGCTTAGAACCTCAATTAAAACACTATGGTTACGTAAGTTGTCAAAAAATAGTTGCATCCCATATCTCCCTATGAAACGAGCTTTTTCTTACTACTATACTTTAATTCATATATCACAAAATAGTAAACTTGATTAATTTTAACTGGTTATGGCACTAATCACTTCAACTTTATTAAGGTTAATTAACAATCATAGGGTGAGAAACATATAGCTACATTCAAAGATAAACACATCATTGATGTCTTTTATCTTATTATAAAAAAATAATCGACTTTATCGAGCTAGATGAAAATTTATGAGTATAAAGCTTTCAAAATGTCTGTTGCACACTGGAAAAAATGTTCGGAAATAACAATCATCATTTTTTTCCTCCCAAATTTGCTTGTTAAACAACCATCTAGGTCGTCCCAACCCGCAATATCCGTACTAACTATTAATTATTGAATGTCTCCGAACTCTTCACTCATAGAAGGATGGGAGATGGGGATCGGCGTCCCCATAATTTGTAGGTAACCACCTTATTGCACGGTGGTTTCTGATTTTCAATATTATGCACATGATTTATTAAACTTACATAAAGTTAGATTCCAATCTTAATTCAAACATTGCATATGTACATGTGAATTAGTCTAAATTAAGAAGTAATTAATCTTGTGATTACAAATCCTTTTATAACAATGCGCTTGCAAAAATCACAAAAAATCCGTGAAAGAAATCTAAAGATCAAACATTATTTCTACCAATAATATGACTAAAAAATTATCTTTGTAATATATATATTCCTAGTTTAGTCCGTCTTGCTTTTGTGTCAATCAGAATTCATATAAAATAACCAAATCTCTTGTCTGAGATTTATATGCATATCACTGTTATTCTACTAGTTTTGCTTTTTTTCCCCTAGTTTCTGGATTTTGCAGTGACTTTTTGATACTCACGGAGAAAATCATGGAAGACTTGAAGCAGTTTGTGAAACAAATACTACGAGAAGTAGCAGAAGGTTTTGAAATCATGTTACAAAAGTTTCGTAATGAACTTGTAAGTTTATATTTATTAATATGCTAACTATTTATGCCATTTTTAGTTTTTATATTTACAAAAATACATAAATCGGTGAATTCCACATGTTATACCATATAATATAATATTATGGTTCTTTTTCCACTTCATGTTATTTTGGTTGTGTAACTAACAAAATGGATAACTAATAAGTCTTTACATGTTTGAATTGTTTCATTGATATAGCTTTCTTATTTATTTATATCTTAAGCAAAAAAAAAATAGTTTTAACATTATTCCATTTCTTATGTAGGCACATAAGATTTTTATATTCTGGGAAAAATAACCTCTTAGAAGTGTAAATAGATTTTTATATTTTGGGAAGTATAACCTCTTAGAAGTGTAAATAGGATGGTGATGGTAATATTTTATTTTTTTCACGATTTTTTCATCTAAAATAATATTTTGGTGATTCGTTTCAAATTATCG
Source organism: Papaver californicum (assembly GCA_023531435.1). Taxonomy (NCBI): domain Eukaryota; kingdom Viridiplantae; phylum Streptophyta; class Magnoliopsida; order Ranunculales; family Papaveraceae; genus Papaver; species Papaver californicum. The sequence goes on along the minus strand of JAJJMC010023768.1, from coordinate 837,886 downwards.
AACATGTAATATCAAACCAGTCAAAAATAGAGAAAAACTAGTATTTGTGATTTTATATATTATAATATGATAGTGAAACTTTGGTGATTCTCTTGAAACAATTTTTTTTTTGTTAATCTTTAGAACATTCTAGTACGTTTTATTTTTATTGCATCTTTGTTCTGGAAAAAAAAAGTGGTAGCTTAACCTAATTTGATGTAGAGTTTTTTCTTCAAAAAACACTATCTAAACTACACTTTCATAGATTTTGGAGGCAAAATAAAATTTGAAAAAAAGAAGTAGATAAATTTAACCACAAATAAACATTAAACAAACGGATAAATTTTTTAACCACCAATTATGAAACATATAAAATATATTTTTACAACTGCATTAATGGCTACAAGATTTAGTTCTATACGAATAACATAAATGTATTCAAGTGTAGTTAAATGAAGCAAAAGTTTTAAACCCATTTAAATGTTAAGGTTTATCCATATATAATGGAATAAATTTCTCTGAATATGTTTATATATCGTGAAAATATCTCATCAAACCCAAAAATTGACTCTCTCTTTCACAAGCCCCTCATTAATATTATAAGAATATCATCCTAAAATGGAATATTTGGTTAGATTTTGTTTTGACTTTCTATTTTTACAATTTGAGATGACAAAATACCCTTTATCACTTTATCTACTTTAAAAAAAATTAGAAAATTAATTATTCACCATTAATACGGTTAATTTTTTTCTCTTCTCTCCTCATAAAACAGAAAAGGTCACATTTGTTCTAAAAACATCAACATCACAAGATATTGATAATATGTAGACTAGGTTGCACGGACACGCCAAGAAAGATGCAGTAACCGTGTCGGACACACGATCGGACATGATATGCCCCCGACACTTCCCAACACGCGATGAACACGCCACAACATGTGTCCCGTAAATGGCAACATTGGACACTCTGTGGACACTTATTCGACACTTTCGGACACGCCATAAATGGTTTATATTGGTTTGAAAATCAAAATAAACTAAATATGATATTAATTTGTTCTTTTTTAGCCAAATCTAAGCATTGTTCTTGAGAAACTCGATCATTATTTCATATTATTAATATTATTTAGTTAGAAGTCAAGTATTTAAAAATAAGAATAATCATTTTGTTGAGTAGAGTATAGTAAAATCTAATTTTAATGATGTGTATAATACATATATAACGTGTCCCCGTAACCCGTTTTTTTAGATTTGGCGTGGCTCCTTATCCGTGTCATGTCGTAACTGTGTCCCTATCCGTGTCCATGCAACATAGTATGTAGATGATTACCGAAAGTGTTTTCCCATCAATGTTAATCTATACATTGATAATACTTTTTCTATTTACCATCAAAATAGTAAAAACCCATGATTTCTACGTTTTTTATTTTTTTTAACATTAAGCCTGCTAATAATTTGAATCAAGATTTATTTTATTTCATATGGTTTCTAGGATTTTTGTTCGTATGATTTTTATGATTTTTTGTTCATAAGATTTGATCATTTTAGAGTTTTTCTTTGTGAAAATTATATTTTACACATTTTTTTCCGATTTAATTTGTGAAATATGAAATTTCATCAATATGCCTAACGTGAAAATCATAATTTTCTCTAATTTGAAAACTAAAATTATCACCAACCGGTGAAAACTTGATTTTTCGTAAATCTCTAGTGGTGATAATTGGAGTTTTTTTGGGATTAGTCTAGGGAGTTATTTTAGAGGAATTGTTTATGAGAGTTTATTCTTAAGAGTTATTTTAGGGGAGATTTTTAGGATTAGTTGTTTTTTTTCTTTCATAATTATTATTTTTTAAATAAAATTTGTTTCCTTAATTAATAAAAGTTTATTTTTGTAATCAAGTAGTATTATAATTAATTATGGGTTCTTTGTATATAAAATTTTAATGATGGGTTTTTGATACACAAAAAAAGAAAATTAGGCTAGAAAAAAATTCCCCTTATATATTATATTTGACAAGTCCGATTTTGTGTACACTTTCTAATCAGTGTGCATGTGATATTTTAATCTACACCATTGATTTAATTTTAGGAGTTACGTAACGAGGACCGAGATTCTAAACATAAATAGTGATGTAACAATTCGTTAACTAGTCAACCCATCAAATTAATATGTCAAATTAACATTTTTTAGTGGAGTGTGCACAAAAATGAACTTTATATTTGATTAAGATTTTTCTATACAGGTAAAACATAAATATTCCAATAAGAAGATTTTTTTAAACCTTTCTAAATATATACTATATGGTTAAATTTTTCGCATATTTGCAAGCATTTATTTTTAATTTTTTTTTTCTTATAATCTCCTTCTTTGATATTATAAATTCTTTTAAAGATTGGTATATATATATATATATATTTATTTTTCTTTTTGAAGCATCAGTTTTCTTTTCTTCTAAGACGAAGTAGTAATTTTTGTATTGTATTAATATTTAGGTAGAATTGTTGATATGACCCCATTTTATTACCTCCATTTCAAATATGACCCCGTTTTTTTAACTATTACAAATATGACCCCGTTTTTTTCTTTTATTATAAATATGACCCCATTTTTTATAGGGAGTGTTTGGATACAACCTCAAAAAATAATTATTTTGACTAAATTAAATTAAGATCTTAATTTAATTTGATTGATAGCTTTATCGAATTAACTGTTGATTGATTGATGGCATTACTCTTATTGTAGTCTTAGCCTAATCATCGGAATCATTTGAGGTAAAACTTATTGTAGTCTTAGCCTGATCATCGGGTTCATTTGGGGTTTTTCCTTTTGAAGTTCAATTGAAGAATTTGTTAAGGCTTTTAAAATGTTTGTGTTATTGTCTGCTAATTAATTTCATAGTTGCTTTCTGTTTGTTTCAAACGTTATAACGATTGTGAGTACACGTAATTTGAGCATCTTGGTTTGAATAAACTAAAGTATAATAGATTGACAATTGATTGAATTTTAAGTTAGAACTTGATCTGCCATACAAAAAATCTATTTGTACACAATAACAACACGTCATTTTTATCAAAAGAGAAGATAATAGATGGATTTTCATGATGTCCAAGAAGCGAGAGTTGCAAGTTAACCAACCTGATGATATCTTATAGAGAAGTTAAACAATATGGGTTAATAACGAACTAAAAAGGAAGATCTTAATTTAATTTAGTCAAAAAAAATTATTATTTGAGGTTGTATCCTAACACTCCCTACAAAAAAAATGGTCATATTTATAATAGTTAAAAAAACGGGGTTATATTTGTAATAGTTAAAAAAACAGAATCATATTTGAAATAGAGGTAATAAAATGTGATCATATCAATAATTCTTCCTAATATTTAAGATTGTTTTTCTGAGTATACTTTTTTTCCAAACCAAGAAGATTTTGAGTTTTTTTATAAGAAAAATAATAATCCAATTATCTGTACTGTATCTTATTAGTTCATCGAACCTATAAAAGAAACTGCATTAAATTTAGTAAGATTCGTTCCTAATTTCCTATATAAGGCCGTCCTAAGATTTACTACTAAAATATAGTCATAACTCATAAGTAAAATGTTTTCCAAGTCTGGCACAAATTCTTAGTTCAGTGAATCAACCTATACTTTATAGATCCACTGTGAAAAATCCTACTGGAAAGTATCCGTAAATGTTTTCCTTGTATATGCATATTCTGACAGGCTAGTGATCTGAACTGAAGTAGGGAACATAATAAAAAGTCAACTCACTCACATAAGTCAACCACTATTATACTGGAGTCCGTTTAAGTAACCCCGTTTGACAGTTGACCAACTAAATCGGGTCGTCAGATAATAGTACTGCTACTGGTAACCCAGTGAGATTATATCCATCACTAATCCCCAAATTATTAGTCCTAAGTCAGCACAAGTCAACCTCAGTCAACTCAACAAAAAATTTACACTAATCATTAATGTTGGTTCCTGTTATTATCCTACTAATAATTTACGAACTTTCAGAAAAGGACTCTGAAAACATGCGCCTTACAACAACAGTAGATAACAAAACAGAATATTCACGACAAGAACCTTATAAATTACTCAAAATAGGAAACCACCCCAGTTAAATACAATATTCTTACATAAATACACCATTTATAAATACTATTCATTTGTTAGAAATTAACCATAGATCCCTTCATTTGATTAGTTATCTCATTTTCATCCATTTTTTCATTTAATGTTATTTTCGTCTGTACCCCCATTTATAACGCGACGACGGCTGTGGGATATAAAGAGAGAGAAAAAAGAAAAGAAAAAAAAGCCTTAAAAAGTAAAAAATCCAGCATTCTTATTTTGTCTGTAAATTAATTTTTTTTCGATCTGATCTCTCCATTCCGATCGGTGAATGTCGGTACGTTCAGATCCAATTGAGCTGTCAGCTCTTGAATTTCATCTTCAATTCAGCAGCTGTATTACTCCAAGTTTAAGGAAAGATGTATCATCATCAACAAACCCTAGATTTTCGGTTGTGAGCTACTTAGGTCAATTTTTTTAACTTTTAGAATCTCTAACAATCATTACCAATCTTACTATAAGTTGACACAACTTGTCGAATTTTCATTTTCAACTTAGATTTTTGAATTTTGTTTGATTCCATCTCTTGAATTTTCTGGTATTCTTCAGAAGTTTAGATAATTTGATATAGTTTGAATTATAATAGAATCTACTCTCTTTTTTTTTGATTGTGGAGGAGGATCGTAGTATTTTGTCTTATTCCTGTCTGTACCAAATTTCTTGATTTTATAGTTAAGGTCAAAGGTTTTTTTTTGTAGGGATATTCATTTTTAACTTACTGTAGTAAGTTAAAGTAGGAAGTATCTTAAGTTAAAGCAGGAAGTATCTTGATCAAAGGAAGGCATTCCTTTAGTACTTTCAGTGTGTTTTAAGGTTGTTCAGTAGGGAAGCAAATGTGTATATGAGTTGGTATAGTTGAGTTTTTTTTTTAAGGTATGGCTGGAAGTACTAGATTTGAGTTAGCATCTGGTAATAACGAGGGCACAGCATTTCCGGCCAATTATGCGAATGGGCAACGGGGTAACTATCCAGGAGGGCCGAATTTGGATAGGTCTGGAAGTTTTAGTGATGGAATTGAGAGTCGATTATTAGGTTCTGGACCTGCTTCGTCTAGAGGGAATAATGGTCCGTTGTCAGTGGAGTTACCGCAGTTATCTCAGTTTCTTTCTCTAGAAATGATCACGATTGGTGATCAGAAGTTTACGCGTTCGGGAGAGCTAAGGAGGGTTTTAGGTGTTTCACTTGGGAGCACTTCAGAAGATCATTTTGGTGCTGCGCATTCTAAAGCTCCTCCAATAGCATTGGAGGAGCTTAAACGCTTCAGGGCAAGTGTGTCAGACACCTCTAACAAGGCCAGGTAAGTCTTTGATATCCTACTCTGATTTAGCACTGGCCCAAAACATTAGCTCCTAGACTTTGTTAGGTACATTAGTTTTACATAGCTTGTAGAAACCCCTATTCCATATCTCCAATGTTGCTGGGTCCCATCCACTCATTCTCCAGGGTTAATTGAGGTACTGTCATCTATGAGGAATATTAAGTAATATAGCATCTCATATCTTATCGATGAAACCTCTTGCTATGGATTACCTTAGGATTTAGTTTTCACTTACAATTTGGCCTACAAGCGACACCTTGGCTTGGAGCCACCATCACGCTCACCACACTGGTAGTCGTTTGTACACTGAAAATGTGACATCTTTTTATCAGGGATAGAGTTAAAAAGTTCAGTGATTCAATAGCTAAATTGGATAAGTATCGCCACAACCTTTTCGCAAAGAAGCGAAGGAGTGAGTCAAGTGAAAGATCAGGTGGGGGAGGCATGTTGAAGATGGGAAGTCAAATCCATAAGAACCCTCCAGATATCGTAAACCAAAAAATGGAGGAAAGGACAAAGAATGTTCTTAATAGGCGTGCTCGCACATCAATTGCAGACGTACGGGTTTGTATTTTAATTCTTAGGCATGATAGTATACTGGTTTTTTTGATCTCCTGTTTTGAGTCATATTGCTCAAAAGGTTATTTTAGGATATCATGTTATGTTACTATAGTTGTATGGTGTTACTAAGATCGTCTACTAGTTGCTCTACTTCACTAAACAGAATATATTTCTGTTTCTGATTGTCACGGAACATTGGTTAAGTTTTATCTGTTTTTGCACTTAAATGTTTACTGAAAGTTGTCATTCTTGCAAGTTTATGTCAGTAGCGATCCTTGTTTATTTTGGGATATAATTCATGCTCGTTCACTTCATTCAGTCAGAGGGACGGGCTACTGCACCGTTGAGGCAACCTGCAGCGCTGGATAAGGAAAGAGATATGTTCAGAGCTAACAGTGGAGGTCCTGTTCAGGGTGAGGAAAAGATTCGAGGACTGCCTGCTGGTGGTGAAGGGTGGGATAAGAAGATGAAAAGGACGCGTTCTGTAGGAACAGTTATCACTAGAGCTGGGGACAGTGACCGGGAGCTGAAACGACCAATGATACAAAAAATTCCAAATGATCCAGCATTTAGATCCAGTGATACTCATAGTTATAGGTAAGTTCTTAAGCAATCTAAAGTTGTATATACATGAATCCTGAAAAGCTTGAGATAACTGAACTTGGACTTACGTGTTGACCATAAGAGTAAAAAAAAAAGCAAAACTGACATTTGCGTTTGGCTCTTTGAGGCCCATAGTCGTATGTCAGAATTTGTTGATCCTCAACCTATTCAAACAGTATCTCGTGGAATCGTTCATTTGTTTGCTAAACATTCAGGAGCTTCTCTTAGTCGTGCATATGCATTTTTTATCTTCATGCAGAAAGTTGTTCATTATTTTTGTATTTACTCGCATTACTACGAGCACAACATGTCTGAAGGTTACTTAATTACTTCGTATAGTGGTCTATTGAATAGTTGACATCGGTTCATAATACTCTCTTTGTAAAATGTTATTATCTGTTTTTTGAATTTAACATATCTTGCAGATCTGGTTCTTCCAATGGAATTGCTGGAAACAACAAATTGGATGGTGCATCCCAATCTACTAGTGGAAATGCCCGTGTTGTTCCCAGGAATGAGCCGGAAAATGTCTCTCTTTCAAATGATAGACGGGAGAGATTGGCTGGATTAGACAAAGAGAGAGCTGTCACCAAGGGAAACATCAAGTATGTGTAAACTCATTTTTATTTTATTGTCACCTGTTTGCTTACTTTTTATAAGTACTTAACTCCACATACTCTCAATGTTGATGGTCTTAATATCCAGGCTTACCGTTCGTGAAGACAATCAGGTAGGAAGCTCTAATCCAGTGACTAAAGGAAAGGCTTCTAGGGGACCACGTGCTAGTGCTAGTGTGGTGCATTCATCTCCTAATTTCCACCGAGGACCTGGAACCACTGATGGGTGGGAACAACCTCCGAGCTTAAACAAAGTTCAGGCTGTAAGTGGTCCAAATATTAGGAAGCGTCCTCTTCCTACAGGATCATCTTCACCCCCCATGGCGCAGTGGGTTGGTCAGAGACCGCAAAAAATCTCTCGAAATAGGAGAGCGAATCTGGTATCTCCTGTCCCGAATCATGATGAAGCTCAGACATCATCTGAAGGATATCCAGGTGAAGATACTGGTGGTAAATTAACTCCTGGTGAGCCAAACAGTTCACTAATTTCAAGGGGTGCATCTACTAACACCCAACAGCAGAAAGTGAAACTTGAGATTGCTCCATCTCCAGCCAGATTATCTAAAAGTGAGGAATCAGAAGCTGGTGAAAAATCGAAGGAGAAAGGAATTGATAATGATGAGATAGACGACAAAGCTGTTAGTGCTTTACAAAAAGTTGGTCCTCTTATAATACCTACAAAGAAGAATAAGATGCTCATTAATGAAGAAATTGGAGATGGTGTGCGAAGACAAGGAAGAAGTGGAAGAGGTTCATCACTATCAAGAGCAGGTGCTCCTCCATTGAGGGAAAAGTTGGAGAATCAACCGTTATCGAAGCCACTCCAGAACTCCAGATCCGGTTCTGATAAGAATGAAAGGTGCTCCCCCCTCCCCCTCCTTTTTTTGTTCGTTATCAGGGAATTAACCTCGTATACCATTTGGAATGAAAATTATTGATTCGTCGATGTTCTTTCTTCTTTCAGTAAACCTGGTCGCCCACCCTCAAAAAAGCTATCGGAACGGAAGGCTTATACGCGTGCTGTTCATATACCAAATGGCGTTTCCTCTGACTTCACAGGTAGTTGTGAAGTACTTTCTTCAATTCAGGCCTTGAACATGTGATCTGATGTTTCACCTAAGATTCAGCTTAATCGACAAAATTACAGACCTCTCCTTTTCTGCCTAGTTTTCTTCTTTATGCATGCATTTTCTTGCTGAATCTCCTGAATCAATCAGGTATCAGACTTGCTGAAACTTTGAAAGTGAGATCTATAACTATATCTTTACATTCTACTTATTTCTGGTTACTTACTCAACTTATCTTCTAGGCGAATCAGATGATGATCATGAAGAACTATTAGCAGCTGCAACTTCAGTTCATACTTCCAGAAGTATGTATCTGATATTTAAGTGTTGGTGAAATCTCTCTCTAATTTTTGTCATTGCATGTTCCAACATCTAAAGTAAACTTTACTTTCTTCCTTAGATCATGCATGTACTGGATCGTTCTGGAAGAAAATGGAGCCAATTTTTGCTACTGTCAATTCAGATACTGCAGCCTTTCTGAAGCAACAGGTTATATTACCATGTCTTTCTCATTGCAGACCCTGAATGCTCTTGTTTTACTTTTTTTGTCTGCGTTCATAAAATTTTGACTGACAGATAATGGTCTCTTACTTCATTTCAATGTATTTTAAGCAGTTACATTTTGTGGAAGAGCTTGATGAAAGTATCCATGAAGCATTTGGTGCCAACCCTAATGTTCTGGTAAGTTCTAGTGATCGAACTTCTATTCTCTCGAGATTTAAAGCATAACCTTCTCCTTCTTTGAAAATGGCAGTTCAGCTGGCATACTTTCTTTTGTAAATACTAGCAAACTAGTTGCTTGCACATGCATGACATAATTCATGTACCTTATTGGCATGACAGATACTCTGCAAGAAAATGTTTATTTATTTCACCTGTAAAAGTTGATACTTTCATCTCAGAAAGTAACAAAAGAAAATAAACAAAAATGTCTATGAACCTATTTATGGTAGTTCTGAAGCTGTTCAATTTCCACAGGGCGATTTAGCACCTGATGGAGTGGCATCTTCTCAACCTTTTGTTTCGAGAGAAAGACAAGAAATCCAATCGAGTGGAACTGTACCAAGTGATTCAGCTCGTTGTCTGGGTTCCGTTGATGAACTACAGGCTGATTCATCATGTAATGAAATGCAGACAGATATGAAGTTTGAGATTGTTACTCCTCTATATGAAAGAGTACTCTCAGCTTTGATCGCAGAAGATGAATTAGAAGAGTTTGACCAAAACAGTGAAAGGGGAAATTCATCATTTTTTTATGCAAGTGATGGTTCTCCTTGTGCAAATGGAAACAGATTTGAACCTGAAATCGAGTCAGAATTGGACTTTAGGCCTCAAAAGCCTTTTTTGTTTGATAGCTTGTCTTGTGATGGAAGTACTGCCTCTAACAATTTTAAGGGCCCTAGCATGCGATATTCTTCCTACAGCGATGAATTGTTGCAAGAAGATGATAGCTTGATACATCAAGAGTTTGGGGATATATCAGGATATGATCAAAGCATTGTAGATGGCTCCCAACATGTGAACACTAATATTTCTGGAATTGCTTCTGTTGAATGTCAATATGAACAGATGTCTTTGAACGAAAAGGTCTTACTGGAGCTGCAGAGTATTGGCCTATTTCCAGAAACCGTGGTAAGCTATATTAAGTTAAGCAATTGAGTGTGAGTGATGGTGTTTGTTTTTCTGAGTGTCTTACGTTTAGTAGTTTCCCTTGTTCCAGCCTGACCTAGCAGAGGGAGAAGAAGATGGCATTAATAAAGAAATTATTGCATTAAAGAAGAACTTGTATCAGCAGGTGCTGCTTACATAGTTCTAATTGCTGCTGTGTACTCTCTTGATATATTTGACTAGATTGAAGTGCAGCCTGTTGAACAGCTATATGTTTTCACACTTAGTTCTGTTTTGAGAGAACGCATAGTAGTTTTACAGTTTGTGTACATTAAAATCTCGTTTACTTCTTTCTCTAAACGATTTCGTGACATTTACTAACTTGATAGGCTGGACAGAAGAAAAGGAACTTACTCAAGATAGATGAATCTATTCGCAAGGGAAGAGATGAGGAAGAACGGTACAGGACAGACAACTGTTTATATGCTTCTCATTTATCATCTTAGTTTCAATTTCAAACTCATGATCTGATTAACTATGCAGGGATCTTGAGAAGGAGGCAATGCACAAACTCGTCGAGATGGCGTACAAAAAGCTAATGGTAATTGTCTTTGTTGATTTAATTATTTTGGAGGTTGTTTGTTATGTTGATAGTTCATAGAGGCTTATTCTTTCTGGCCTCACCAATAACTTACAGTACCCTCTAAACTTAAAAAACTATTCTAAGGAGGGGTTATATAGGAAACAATGACAACTACTGCTGCTTATGTAATGCTGTTGATAGACCTAACTAGATGTGCTTATTTCACTTGGCAACATAAATAAAGCATAGGAAAGAAAACTGTAGATTACGAGATAGTATACCAAGCTTCGGAGGATGATAGATTGCCAATTATACGAATAGTGGCATAGTTTTCTACTTGGTGAATAAGGTGAATTGTTGGTAGTGATATGACAACTACTCCTTCTCATGTAATGCTGTTGATAGACCTAACTAGATGTGCTTATTTGACTTGGAAACATAAATAAAGCATAGGAAAGAAAATTGTAGATTACGAGATAGTAGACCAAGCTTTGGAGGATGGTAGATTGCCAATTATACTGATAGTGGCATAGTTTCTACTTGGTGAATAAGGTGAATTATTGGTAGCGATAGACCATGAAATGCACTGTGACCATTTTTTACAGGCTTGCCGAGGCAGTAGCGCTTCTAAAAGTGGAGTTCTTAAGGTCTCAAAACAAGCTGCGATGGCATTTGTTAAACGTACTATTGCCAGATGTCGGAAATTTGAAGATACTGGTAAAAGTTGCTTCAGCGAATCTGCTCTACGCAATATCGTTTTCTCTGGACTGGTCGATAGAATTGATGCAAAATCTGCCGATGCCATTGGTGCTGCAGCTACTTCTGCACGTGCTCATGCTAGTCAATCAGAGCCCAGAACATCAGGTAATTGTAATATGATTCTTATATTGGATATTGTTTGATGCCAAATGAGCCTTGGGCATCATTTAGTCTTATCTGTCTATGGACGGGCAATTGTTTGCTGTTTTTCTTTGGACTTCGAATGTTGTTAAGCACTCAGAGAAACACCATCTGTGAGCCCATTGTTGAGTAGGCATGTTTTGGCTATCATGATAACGAACTACCCGCATTCTTGATGTTATTATGAGAGAGTTTATTACACTATAATTCTTATCTAACTGGGTTTCTGCACTCAGGTGTAGGTGTTATTCCTCCCGTCATAAGGCGACATGGTCCTCAGGGTGATAAGCTTGAGAGGGGTTCATTAGATGCATTTCAAATCCCGCATCACTCTTCCAGCCCAACTTTTCTGAAGTATGAAACCTTATCAAACAGAGGGAAGAAGAAGGAAGTTCTGCTCGATGATGTTGCTGGAAGTATTGCTTCAAGATCTACTCCAGCTCTTGGAAGTGGTCTTATGGGTGGAGCAAAGGGAAGAAGAACTGAGAGAGAGAGGGATCAAAATAAAGTTACGCCTGCAAAAATCTCTGTCCCTAAGGTTGGCCGCCAGGCTTTAGGAGGTTATAGGGGTGACCGCAAAACAAAAACAAAGCCCAAACAAAAGACAGCTCAGTTGTCAACTTCAGGTAATGGTCTTCTTGGCCAGGTTACAGAAACAACATGTCCGGTGTACCCTTCAGCACGTGGTTCCAGTGATGCAGTGACTAATGTTAGCGGTAAAGTAAGCAGAGAAATGGGTACGTGTTCTCTTGGTAATGTTCCTCAAGGTTCATCTATAGAATTGGAGGAACCCCTTGATTTTTCAAACTTACCCTTGTCTGAGTTAGACTCCATAGGTGATCTAGGTGCGTCAAACAACCTTGGCGCACCTCAGGATTTGAATTCTTGGTTTAATTTTGATGAAGACAACCTACAGGACCATGATTCAATGGGTCTTGATATACCTATGGATGACCTGAAAGACATCATGTGAAGATTAAAAATACCTTACATCCTCCATGCTAGTTAAGAGTTCAGACAGGATTGCTTTCACTTCATCAAGATCATACAACTAACAACTCTAAATTATATGTCTCAGCCGGATAGGCACTTGTAATTATGGTGGTTCATTCTTTTGTATACTTGAAAGAACTTGTAGAAGAATTCTGATTGTTTATGTAATCCGAGATTTGTTTCCTTTAGCAAATCATAACCATGTTTTAGATCCCATTCAGAGCTGGCGTTGCTAGGTATTTTGACTTCACCCTTTGTATCATTAGAAGCTTCTAGATATCTGCACAACTGTGCAATTGTACATTCATTTTACTTTGCAAAGAATCAAACTTGAGATCTTTCAATAAAATGTTTAGTATCATTTGTTTCACTTTCTTTTCTCCATTAGTTACCATGAAATTAATAGTCATTTATTGCACATAAAATGAAAAATGTGAACTAGTTCAGACTCGAGCTTCAAGTTTCATGGAGATCATTTTGGAGTGGATCTGTGTGGCATTTTATTGGTCTAGACGCAGCTCTATTGGACATGATATCACTTTCTGACAGTCATTGTGGATCCGAAGGACCTGGAAGGAAATTGAGGTACTTCATTAACTTGGTATACCTTCTATCTTGTTTAGCTTGAACCTTTAAGACATCTTTACTTATTATGCCTTCTCTGTAATTGGTTCCAGTTGCTTTGTGCGTTGTACTTAAGGTTTGTGAAATTATCAGAGAATGTTTGATTTGTAAATTACTAAATTTCCATTCCTTGATCCTTTTTTTGAGGGCAGGCCTTTTTTTCATGAGCAACAAGTGAGATAATCTTTGGCACCGAGCCTACCTAGGAAGGCAAATTCAAAGCATTCAGCGGTTTTTCTGCAGTTTTCTCCTCTAGCAGTTGGCTTTCAATATATATGCTCGAAAACTAGTGATTGGCTAGAGTGACGTATACCTGCCCTGGATTCTAAGCAAGGTTAGCTTTTACCTTTCCTCTGCTTTTGCCTGTTACATCTGCTTCTTTATGAACTTGTAATCTGTAAATTTTCTTGTTGTTATTAGAATCTCATTCACTCAGTTTTTTCCCAAATAATCAGCTGTCATTAGTAATATCAGGGAAAAACATACTGTAGAGATTTTGTGGGACTCAATGCAACATTTTGAGACAACTTGTATTTTTTTTTGTTTACGTCGTCTTTCATAAGCCTTGGACGATCATTTGTTTTTACCTATCAGAGAAAACAAAGAAACAATCTCCAGGTATGGCATGTGGTATTGTTCTTACGCGTTTCTTACTGGCAAGACCATTACCCTTGAGGTCTAAAGCTCAGATACGTTGACAAAGTTAAGGTTAAGATTCAAGATCGGAAGGAATCCCCCTCAAGCCAGCAATTCTTGATTTTCGCTGGTAAACAGTTTGAAGATGGAAGAACTCTTGCTAACTACAACATCCAGAAAGAGACTACCTTTCATGTTGTCCGTCGTCTTAGTGGGGGTATGCAGATCTTTGTGAAGACTTTGACTACCATTACTTTAGAAAAGGCTAAGCTCCAAGACAAGGAAGGTATTCCTCCAGACCCGCAGAAGTTGATCTTTGCTGAAAGCAGTTGGAAGATGGAAGTACCCTTGCTGACTACAACATCCCGAAAAAGTATACTCTGCATCTTGTCCGTCGTCTTCGTCGTCATATGCAGATCTTTGTGAAGACTTTGACTACCATTACTTTAGAAGTAGAGAACTCACACTATTGATATTGTCAAGGCTAAGCTCCAGGACAAGGAAGGTATTCCTCCAGACCGGCAGAGATTGATCTTTGCTGGAAAGCATTTGGAAGATGAGCATGCCCTTGTTCACTACAACGTCTAGAAGTAATCCACCCTTCACTTGGTTCTACGTCTTAGGGGTGGTATACAAATCTCTGTCCAGACTTTTGACTGGCAAGACTTCCACCTTGGAGGTTGAGAGTTCAGACACTGTTGCTAATGTCAAAGCATAGATTCAGGATAAGGGAGGTATTCCTCCAGACCAGCAACGTTCAATCTTTGCTGTAAAGCAAGTGGAATATGGTTGTACCATTACTGACTACAATTCAGAAGGGGTCTACTGTCCACTTGGTACTTCGTCTCAGGGGCGGTACACAATTTTTATTTTAAGACTTTGACAGGAAAGACCATTACTTTGGAGGTTGAGAGTTCTGATACCATTGACAGTGTGAAGGCGAAAATCCAGGACAAGGAAGCATCCACCACACTAACAGAGGTTGGTCTTTGCTCGGAATCAATTAGAAGATGGTCGTACCCTTTCTGACTACAGACTCTTCACCTTGTTTTGCGTCTTCGTGGTGGTATGCAAAATTTTGTTAAGACTTTGACAGAAAAGACTATTACTTTGGAAGTTGAAAGTTCAGGTTCCATTGACAGTGTAAAGACAGACACAGGACAAGAAAGGCTTCCCACCAGACCAAAAGTGTTCAATTTTTGCTGGAAAGCAATTGGAGGATAGTAGGACTCTTGCTGATTATAACATCCAGAAAGAGTCTACCCTTCACTTTGTCTTGCGTCTTTGTGGTAGTATGCAGATCTTTGTGAAGATCGTGACTGGAAAAAAACATCACTTTGGAGGTGGAGAGCTCTGACACTAATGATGATGTGAGGCTAAGGTCCGGGACAAAGAGGGGATTCCCCCAGATCAGCAGAGGTTGATTTTTGTTGGTAAGCAGCTTGAGGATGGGTACTCTTCTGATTACAATATTCAGAAGGAGACAACCCTTCCTTGTCCTTCACCTTCGCAGTGGTAGCTTGGTAGCTAGAAGTTTCTCTGACTGCTGTTTCATCTCATGGTGGTTATGAAAGTTGATGTTTTAGCGTTGTTGCTGTTCTGTTAGTTAAAATACTCATGTCTAAGTTTTTGATTTGGTGTGCTAGGATTGTTCTCTTACTCTAGTTTGTTTATCTTCTTATTGCATCAAAAGTTCAGTGCAGTATTATGGCATGGTTCAATAGATGAAATTGCTTCTTCCTTGGTATAAATTGTGAAATATGTTTCTGATCCTGTCCTGCTTCTAGGCAACAAGCCAATAATGCTTTTAACTTACATTGAAGGTCTGTTGTGAATATTCACAAGGTCTTTATTGATCAGTTGTTTGAAGTGTTAAACCTGTTGTAGCTGGGTATTGTTACTTTGTGCAGACTGCAGAGGTATTTGGTGATTATCAAAGCTCAAGTAGTTTAACGCAGTTTTCGGGAATTTTAGTAGAAACTTCCAGTCTCCATTGGTTTTAATCTATTCAAACCAATGGTTTTTGGTCTGCTTTTAGAGTCTACAAGAGGCAAACCAGTATCTAACAGAAATCCAAAACTATTAGGAAGCTGTTGAATTAACGGTTAGGTTTGGGTTAAGACTATATATATATACTATCCCGAAACTTAGGGTATCTATATGGGCCATACTGTACTCGCCTGGACATCGCTGACTACACCCAGATAGGGGTGCATAAAAGTTGGTTCGGCTTGGTTTTTGGTAGAACCTTGTACCCGTATCTCTCTATGGTCGGTTTTCTACTCGTGTACCTGTACCTTGTACCCTCTACTTCGGTTCGGTTTTTGTACATGTACCTGTACCTTCGGTTCCGGTTGGTTCTTGTGCATGTACTTTTTTTTTTTTACTTGTAGATGTTAGTAAACCACTAGTGTACCACTTGGAAAATATGATAACCTTCCAATGTCTGTTTTTTAGATCGCAAAACATGGAGCAAATGGGCACTTCTTTGGAGAAGTAAGTTATCTGTGTATGATACCATACCAAACAGTTGAAGTGTATCTGTGTACAATTTATGATAGCAAATGGGCACTTCTTTGGAAAATATGATAACCTTCCAATGTCAACAGTTGAATGTATATGTGTTACTGTGTATATCTGCAAACGAAAATGTAGATTATTTGGGGTCAGCACAGGCACATGATAGCAGAGGGAAAAAGACGTCTGCATGATGCTGATCATCTAAAGCCAAGTTAACTGCATTCTTTAAGTTGGTGGAAGAAAACCATCTTGTGACTATGCCGACACAAGTTATATTTGGCTATGGTCTATATGCAAATATGCAATCCAAGTAGGCTTTAATAATGGATAAGATGTGCTAGCTAATTATGAAAAATCAATTGGAAAAACGTTTTTTTTTCTTCTCTTAGTCTTCTATTCTCATCCTAACACTAACATTTGAATTACAGAACTCACAATCCTACTCAGAGCACGAAACAGATAATCAACTTCAAAGGAGTGAGTGCAGCAATTCACATGAATGCAGTTTTTCGAAAGTTATCAAAGTGCTTCCTTTCATCACCGAGTACTTATCAAAGTTATTAAAGTTCTACTGAGGAATATAAGTAATCATCAAATGAATACGTAAAAAAATTGATTGAAATTACATTGACAAACCTGGATTAATACCAACTTCCTGAATTGATAAACCTAGATTGAACTAGTAAGCTTCTTCTTTACTTGAAGAATCACCAACTACCTGCATATGCAAACACAAAATTAAACTAATTAATCACTCTCAAAGATTTCTCTGCTCATGAGAAACAATTCAAACAGAATGCAATTCTGTTTGCCCAATAACTCAGAAAAAAAAAGACCTTGTTTTTCTTCTACTTATCAATCTTGCAGAATTATCATGCCTTTATCAGGGATGCTTTAGATGAGATTGAGAGAGGGGTTTTTCTTGATACGATTTGTTTTCCTGAGATTGATGAGATTGAGAGAGGAGATTTGAAATCGATGATGTTTGAAATCGATTGATGAAGAACAGAAGAACTTCTTCTTCTTTCACGGACGAAATGAAACAAATCGAGTGAGTAACCTAACCTAACTTAGAAAATTAACAGATGAGATTAAAACTACCTAAATGATCAACGGTTATTATAGCTCGGTACAATCGGTCAGGTACAGGTCGGTTCTGGGGTAGTACCTGTACCTTGTACCCGGTTGTACTCGGTTCCTATTTTTTGTACATGTACCCTATACCCTGTACCCTCGGTTCGGTCCTTTTGAGGTACGGTTCCATCGGTTCCGGTCCGGTCCTTCGATTCCGGTCGGTTCCCGTGCAGCCCTACACCCAGACATGGGTTCCTTCCCATTTTAAATGAACCCTCCTATAGGAGCTTATGGTTCCAATAGAGGGTTTTTCCAAGGTTTAAGGGTGACTAAATGGTTGGTTATGGGATATCCTATGGCAATAAAAAATATCTACATTATCTTTCCATACTTATAAAATCTAATTTTCCCTTCAATCTATTAAAACCTAAACAAAAAGACAAAACCCTAACTATTTAATTCATTTTCAATTTCAAAACCTTTCCTCTTCCAACTGTATCTTCTTCTTGACCCCATATTCTTCTTCTCCTCATTTTCTACTCCATTGAAATTCATTGTCTTCGATTAATTGGTGATTCGAAAAATTTATAATCGTCGATTAAACTCTACAGTAAAGAAGAAAAATCTTAGTAAAGGTACATAAGTTAGCAGTGATGGCAATCAAAATCAATCAATTGATTCAAACCAACCTAATCAAGAAATTGAAGAACAAATCGGTGGTGAAGGCAATCAAACTCCCCAACCAGAACGAATGGTGTATATGAGGTATGATTTGACAATAACCCATGTTATTTTTCTCTTTTTTGTGATTGAAATGTGTTTAATTGATTGATTTAAAAAAAAAACTTTGCAGAATTTTTTATGGTTGGGTTTTGTTAAGAATCCAACCGTAAATCCATGTTTTGAAGAACTTACTGTTGGGTTCCTAAACGTAACTGGGTTTTCATTAAATTTACGTGTAGGTTTTTCCAAATTCCAACCATAAATTTGCATAATGAAGATGAAGATGAAATTTTACGGTTGGGTTCGATTCTCAATTTCCAACCGTAAAATTCACTTGTAGCAAAAATTTGTTTGATTTTTTACGTTTGGATTTTTGAATCTTATTATGTTTGGATTCGATAGTCACTAACCAACTGTAAATTTCCCTGATAGCTCTATTTTTTTGGTTTTTCACATTTGGCTTTTTTGAACAATAAAGTATTTTACGTTTGGGTTTAAAGTCAACATCCAACCGTAAATGTATTTACAGTTGGGTTCGATATGTGTAACCCAACCGAAAAAAATCCTGAATTTTAAATTTGTGTTTGTTTGTGTTGAATTTTTTGAAATTACCTAACTTGTGATTTCTATTGTATTGCTTGTATGTTGTAGGAATAAGAATAGGGGAAAACCCAAGAGAAAAAGGGGTAGTAAATTAACAACAATTGACCATACTCCCACCCTTCACCACGAAGTTCATTTAGGGGTAGATAATAGAGGCATGAGAAAGAACGATAAGAAGAAGATGAATTTGGAGGTAGGGGGTATCTCTAGTCACAATGCACTACCTCAAGAGGATGATAATATTTTCCAACCATACATGGAAAACATTCAAGACTTCGAAGATCTATCGGTGATGAGTGGAGGTGCACTTGTGATTAGAGAACCACCAAAATAGGAAGAATCTGATGATGAGGAAGAGAATGACGGAGAACAATATGTCGTTCAAGGAAAAGGTAAAGAAATTGTTGCTTCTTCGCCTCAACCTCAACCTAAAGTTAAGAAAAGAAAGCCAAGGGAGATACCTTCACCGAAAAGCAAGCATATTCCCAAAGATAACGACGTGTTATTTCCTAAGAAGAAGAATGACATACTTTGGGGTGAGGCCCAAGATAGGTCTGCAATATTATTTGGTTATCCAAATTCATGGGATGCCAAAGTTACTGAGACTAGGGTAATAATATAAAAACTTCACTTGTTTTGTTTTAATTTTCTTTGTTTAACTTCAAATTATAACTTGTTGGTATGATTTTGATTAAAAAAAATTATTTTTATTCTTTGTAGGATCATACACAGGCCGTGAAGAAATTGGTTCGTCAAAGGGCTCAACATTATCCATTAGTTGAAGAATGTGAAGTCGTTCGTACTTTCGTGATGGCCGGTACTATCATATTCCAACATGGAATTGCTAAGTCGTTCGCCTAGACTTAACAATTCTATGTTGGAATATGATAGTGTTACTTGCACAGCCTTCAGGGAATGCTATTGGTCTGAAACCGATACGTTTCATCTCCCATCCGGCGAGATGACAATAACGCCGAATGATGTCAAGCAAATTCTTGACTTAAAAGTTGAAGGAAAAGCTATGTATGAAGACTTTGACAACAATATTTCTTGGAATGATCTTTGTGTCCTTGTTAAAGACACACTTGGATGGGAGAGAAAAGAAGTCGAGTTGGAGTTTCAATAGGCTTCCCGAGATAAACTGGGTAAAGTAAGGAAGAAAGGTTTAGGTATGACCAAGAAGATCTTGTTGCATAGTTTGAGGAAGAAGTTTGGCGGAACCTTGTAGAAGAAAAAGGATGGCGAGGTGATAGAGTCAACTAGAGCTATGTGTACAGCCAGAGCATACCTGTTGTATCTTCTTGGTACCATATTCTTCGTTGATAACACGGATAATAGGGTGAACGCTCATTTTCTACAATGGTTGAAGGATCTCCAGAAGACACATGAGTATTCATGGGGCACTGCCACCCTCGCTTATTTGCTCGCCAACCTTAGAAAAGCCTCGAGGGTTAGAGCTACTGAGATTACTGGGAATAATGGTCTTCTTCAGGTAATTTAATAATTTATAGGGTTAATTTCAATGTTTGTCGATTTTTTTTTTATGCATTCTCTAATATATATATATATATTATCTTCATAGGCCTGTGTCTATGACCACTTTCCGAGCCTGGCTCCTATGACAGAGTGGAAATGTGATTTTACTGGCCTTACAGAAAAGAAATTCAGATTCACCGGTACTCAGTCAAAGCAAAAAGAAGCTCAAATATCAAAGAAGAGGATTGAAATTGATGCTTTCACCGTAGAAGATGTGGTGTTTGATCCTTATTTAAA
Source organism: Papaver californicum (assembly GCA_023531435.1). Classification (NCBI taxonomy): domain Eukaryota; kingdom Viridiplantae; phylum Streptophyta; class Magnoliopsida; order Ranunculales; family Papaveraceae; genus Papaver; species Papaver californicum. The sequence continues at coordinate 817,565 of JAJJMC010023768.1, read as the reverse complement.
ACTTGTCGAAGATGATGAAGATGAACGTGCTTTTACTGACGTGGCATGCTACAACGGGCCTTTGTACCATCCGTTTGGGTTCGTAATGACCAACCCTCGTCAAACTCTCTGCATATATGAGTTTTTCAATACCAAGGCAACAATCAAAGCCTTTGAATTGTGTTTGAATGGATCCGTGGTCGAAGGTCCCAGTATCGTGCTTAACTACACCCCAACGCCTTCGATCGCTATTTGGAATGACCACCATAAACCGGAACACCAAATCCAAAGGTGGGAGGAAACTGCAATTGCAGGCACAAAAGAGGCCATAGAAGATTACTTGGATTGGTATCGCCATTTTGGTCATCCTAATGTGATCAATAATGAACCGAAAGATATGAGAACTATTCAAAGGGGTCAAGGAAACAACACAAGTGGTGGTCTATTTGACGTGGATTAGAAAAACCTATATTTCAATCTGGTACCTAAATTACTTATGCTATTAATGCTTTTAAGATTTATTATGAAAGATTCAACTAATATTTATTTTTATACGTAAAAAGAAAAAGAAAGAACTTACATTGGAAGATACAATAACTTCATGCATAAGTAGAGGTGATACGATAACGCTTAACGAATAAAGGACCCTACAACACAAAACCAGGAAGGTTTATGAACCAAACCAGAATAAACCAGAGTGAATCTTAAAGAGGACAAGAGCCGATTCAAGAGGTACGGGTACTAGAAAAAATGAGCCGCAACCTAGTGATGAAGAGACACATGATGAAGCCGAGGATGTGCAAGATCTTGGTGGTCCTGTTAGTCCTCGTACTCGTGGTCGTGGTAGAACGATCACAAAAAAGAGTTCGTGGTAGTCCTCGTAATACCGTGTCGAAGAATCTCTTCCTCCTTCTCCTTAACTCTATGTTGAACATCAAAATTGTATCAAACTTTGGTTGTTTTTCTGGGTGGATTTTAAATTTATCGGACGAATTAATGATTTCAAAACCCAACCGTAAATATTCGTGAACCATAAAAAAAAATTCCTATAGTACTTGCGTTTTATTTAGTTTTTGTATGATTGAAAGACCCAATTTATCTTAAATTTAGTTAGAATGAATGAATAAGTTTAAGAATTCGATTTTGAACCCAAATTTGAAGTTAAATTCACCGCTAGAAATCAGGTGTTAAGGATTATTTACGGTCAGGTTTGGAAATTTCAAACCCAACCATAAAAATTGGCTACTATTGGAATACAAATTTACGGTTGGGTTCGTGCCTCAATTCCCAACCGTAAATTTTTAAATTTAAATTTTTGTACATTATTTTTCATGAAAAAAGAGCCGTTTGTACAATGAACGACTAGATTTTAAAAAATTAAACCGTTACACTAGCCTTTGGGTGTTTATTGTGTATAAAAGGAACTCTTCTCTCAACAAAAATCCTCACACTTCTTAAATTATATCATATTTCTTCATCTAGTCAAAAAAATTAACATTTTTCAAACATGGCTACTAGATGGTCCTCCAACGAAGATGTTGCAGCTGTTCGGGAGTGGGTGGTTACCTTAAAGCATGACTCACATATAAAAATTAACTCTTCTCAAACCTTGGAAACTTTTTGGAACCAGGTTTTCAACTTTCTTGTGGGATTAGATGGTAATAGAAGTGGAAGAACAAGGAACGTACTCAGGGATAGATTCGAATAACTCTATAATCACTGTGATTGTTTAGAACTGATTTGTACAATGCCACGTTTAATTTATATGAGATCAACATCAATGGATATGTAATATATATCAAATGGATGTTAATAAAATCAATTATGATCTTAATATAATATTAACTTATTATTCATTTCTTTTTTCAGACTCCTCATGCTCTTAAGGAATATAGGCATATCTATGCCAGGAAGTTCACACATTTTGCATGCTATGATGTATTGAAAGAAAATGATAAGTATTTTGATCACGAGTATTTCGATGATTAGGCGTGGTAACTAATCAAGTGTAATGTTATGATCTACTTCATATCTTTAACTTTATTGTAATGTCTTATCCTTCAATGGAAACCATTATGAATTTACTAGCTAAGTCCTCCATTTGAAATTACGGTTGGTTTCTTTAGTTCCATACCAACCGTAAACAAACCTATATTTCTTGTGATACTAATTGTGGCGATTTGTTTAGTTTTTGTTTGAGTGAATGACCCATTTTACCTTAACTTGAGTTAGAATGGATGAATAAGTTTAAAAATTGGATTTCTTTAGAGAAATTTGGAGTGAAAGGAAATTAAAAATAAAAGGTCTAGGAATATTTACGGTTGGGTTGAGACTCAAGAACCCAACTGTAAGCCTGACAAAAAATTGGTTCCCAGTTTTACGATTGGGTTTGAATTTTCCAAACCCAACCGTAAAAATAAAATAAAATGGGTGCCCAGTTTTAAAGTTGGGTTTTGAAGTTCCAAACTCAACCGTAAGTCTGAATATTTTCTCTCCCCAGACTTACGGTTGGGTTCGTGCCTCATTTTTATTTTTTATTTTTTTTTTCACTTTGGTGTCATTATTTGGTTTGAAAATAAAGTCGTTGGAACCTTGTACGACCCTTTTTTTGGGTTGTATATGGTCTACAAAGTAGAAACATTTTTGGGTTTCTTTGCTTCAAGTGTCCGAGGATATCAATAGGTTTCATCCGCCTTTGGATCATAGAATCTACGATGAACTTTTCTTCCTCGGTGAGCCGCACTGCATAAGGATGTGTTAACAAACTCTCCGGTGGTAGGTGGTTGTGACGATCTCATACAACTTTAGATAAAAACCACTTCTTTTCGTTGTTGGTCTCAAATTGAAGCTTGAAAGGGCATCCCCTCTTCTTAGTGAAAGTAGTGTTCTTCCTCTTCGTCTTTCCTACAAACACGGTACCTGATAGACACATTTTAGTGTCTAAATTACACCTTAATTTCTAGTAAGTTAGTA
>JAJJMC010023768.1:772303-814603 GCA_023531435.1 Papaver californicum | reverse complement strand
CAACTTTTGAGCAAGTTTTCTTCACCATGGGGTAAGTTTATTTACTGGGATGATGGATAAGGTATTTTTCTCAATTTTATGTGATTTAATTATTTTCTAATAATTATTTATAATTCTTTTATTATTATTTGCATGGATTTAAATTAGAAAAAAATGTTTTTATTAAATAGTTGTGTTCTCTTTTGATGGGTCATGCTTAGTTAATTACTCTTGATGTCCCATGCTTAGGATTTACAATTATTCTTTTAGGAAACATATTTTTGGCAAACTTGAATTAAATTGTTAAAAAGAATTACATGATTAATCACATGAATTGTTAGAAATAACTGAATCCTGATTCCTAGTTTTATCCATATTTTCTAAAAATCATCTCTAGTGTATTTTCCTGATTTTTATTAGTTTAGGTTAAGTCTAATATTTTCTAAAATCATTACCTTCACAAGTTCGAGAATCGAACCTCTTTTTACCACTATATAAAATTACATCAGTACCCTTCTTCGCATGACTTGTATGGAATCCACTTCACTCGTAAACCATTTGGAAACGGCGATCATTCACTTGTTTGTTACAAACAATCACACACATGATGAGTTTGCCATGTTCTCTAGCCCATCGCTTTACATCGTCTTTGTTTTCCCATGTCTTTATTATCCAAAAACACAAAGTTAGAAAAATAAAATAAAATTACTTAGCAATATTGTTCAAAGGAAGTAACAACTTATCTATAACCTACCAAGTCGTTTAAATAGTGATCCATAATATCTTCAGTTAGAATATCATTTGGAGAAGGCTGAGCATACATTGGATGAGGTACAAGCACGCGTTGGACCAAAAATATCAAAGCATTAGCCAATAAGACAGAAAGAAATTTACGGTTAGGTTAGGAGTATCAGACCCAACCGTAGAAGAAATTACGATTAGTTTTTTCCTGCAAAGCTAAACGTAAAAACCAAGAGAATTATACATAATGAATTATGGTTGGGAATAAAAAATCGAACCCAACCGTATACATTTACGTTTGGAATTTTTTTTGTCGAACCCAACCGTAACTGGTGCAATAAATAACAATAAATAGCCATGCACATAATGCGTTACGGTTGGGTTTGATGCTAGAAACCCAACCGTAAAACTGCTATGATTGGGTTTTTCTGCCATGGAAATCCAGTTAAGGTTAGGTTTATATGAACAACTAACCGTAAATTCTACATACATTTGGGTTCAAGATGAAACCCTACCGTAAACTTGCCTAAATCAAAAAAAAAATCTTGATTTTTTATGTAGTTTCAGAAAATTTAAGCAATAAAAAGTCCAAGATTTTAAATTAGAGGTATACATGACTATTCTCGGCCATTGAATCTTCACTTTGACGGCTAGTTTTTCTATTTGGTTGAGATTCACCATCACCACTTTGAGAAAAAACCTCTCTACCATCCAAAAAATCATCCACAGTTGGGTCTCCATCAATGTGTATATAAAATATGGTTTGGTTATCATACAAGGATTCACTCACCTCAAATTTCTCACTAGAATCACTCATTTTGGTTGAGTGAATCTAGGGTCAAAAATCTCTAAAAAGTTCTTTATTTTTTATTCTACTTTTTCTTCCCACTAAAACAAAACATATAAATATTTGATTTGATTTGATCGAGTATAATATTATTTTAGATTAATTATTATTATTCTAATCTATTAGCTAATTAGATTAATTATTAGTAACTAAATAGGGATAGTTTAGCCATTATGAAAATATAATGGATAAGTTTTTTTTGAATTGGGTAACTAATAACCCTATTTTTTCCTCATATGAAAAGTCCCTCTATGAATCCATAAACCCTAATCCTTATATGACGATTCTTTTAAATTCCATACAAATCCGAATACACACCAATCAATCATCCGCTTTTTACATTTGTAATCCGAACAACATCCTTTGTATATCGGGTCACCGTTTCCATACTTTGGGTATGAACCAGGTCTACACAGATCCGCCTGTCATTTTAGCCCACAATCGTTAATACTGGCCCTGACCCTTCTGCATCCATCAGTTAATGAGTAGGTTATTGGTAGTTCTCTCTATTACCTGTAATGGTTGGTTGAGTGGCAGATTGAATCCAAAATCATCCGATCCTACCCGCCCAACCGTTAAAAAAATATTCGTCATAAAAAGCATCATAAGCATCCAAACCCATGGAATACATAAAAAAGAAAACCTAATTTCAATCTTTACTTCACTTCAAATATGGGTAGCACTGACGCGGATACGATGATACAGACGCGAATACGAACAAATAATTCTCAAAAAACTAGGATGCATACATGTTATAAAATCAATGATATTTTTCATTAAATTGTATATATTATGAATGTAATTTCTCTACAATGCTAATAAATTGTTGATAAATAATAAATTTGTGTAAGAAGAAGCATATGCACCAATAAAATAATATATATATAGAAAAATCATGCATTATTAGTATACACTCATATTAAAATAGTTTATGATATATACATATGATGAATGATGTATCTGACAAGCAAGTGTTAAACACGAGTGTCCAAGTGTTAAACACGAGTCTGACGCGGACACATAACCATTTTAGGCGTGTCCGTGAAACATAGCTTCAGATACTCTTCCTCTCCATCTCCAACAACACCACCATCTTCAGATCACTACCTTTTTGTTTAGTAATGAAACTAAAAGTTCCGTTATGAAAATCAATCAACATTATCAGTATTTGTTTCTTTATTAATCCAAATCAGTTACTGGGCAACTAAATCACAAATCCAACAAACAATTTCATCAAATTTAGTTCCCCAATTATTCAAACACGCAAAAAATAAAACACAAAAATATATCTCCTTTCTATTATCTGTTACAAATTAAACAAACAAATCATTATCCTCCAAATAATCACTTTTTTCATACAATTAATTTCAATTCACAACAAGCAAAAAGAAACTCGATTTATTTACTTTTCCATGTTTTATTGGATATAACAGAATGAACGATAATACTAACAATAATGAAAACATGAAACAAATTAGGATTATATCGATGTCTTCGTCATGTAGATTTTTATTTTTTCTGTATTTTTTAACCAATTCGAAAATATAAATTCAAGAGAGAATTAAACGAAAAGTTTATAATGATGCTGTTGTAAAGTCGGTCCTAACGTGGTTGACCCACGTTATGGATAAATTAATCCATAATTTAGATAAACAAAAAACAAAACTTGTGTATCATTTTTTAATCACATATCTTTCCACGTGGCTAGACTTCATTTACTACTTATGTTTTAGTATGGCTATAAATAACCATGAGACAATATTTATAAACAGAATTTAATAATAATATAGACTCCTCCTCTTCCTCCCTTCTATTTTCTATCTTCCATTCTCATATCTCCATATGCTGCACTAGCCTTAGCTTGGTATCTTTAATAGAAGAAATTATTAGTAGTTGTTTAGTATATGAACACATAATTATAACATGTTATCAATAAGATTTTTTTAATATCCGTGATGGACTCAATTGATCGGTTAGAAGAGGTACTACGATGTTGATAATACAGAGAAGAAATTAAGATTCATTTTTTACTCTTTGTATTTTGTTTTTGTTGATTAGTAATATATATATATAACTTTGTTTCTATGTTTTTTCACTAATACTTGGTTGTTATTATTACAAGGATAGCAAGTTGTTCAAACTAATAAATTGTGAACCTCTTCACAAGTTGGTTAATAAAAAATGCAATAAGAAATCAAGGCTTATATATCTATAATTGTGAATATGGATTTTATGGTAAGTTTATGTAGCCGTGAGGTAGGAAATATAATTGTGCAAATTTTGTTAAATTTCCCTTGATAGATTTATTACGATTAACGGTTAAACATCAGTAAAGCGAGAAATTTTCGCATCTCTGAAGGATGGCGTAAATTTGATTTTCTAGATTATAATCTTCAAAAAATTTAAAATATTTCCCCAAAAGTTGGCATGGAAACCCACCACTAGAAGTTGGCGTGAATAAGGTTGATAACTTTTAAGATTCTCCCATTTTAATCAAGGTGGAAAAGTCACTGCAAGAGGTTTGTACGAATTATGTTGATAACCCTAAAAAAGTTGTGCCCGCCTTAATCGGGAGGGGAGGGGGAACTACCACCAGAAGATGGCATGTGTTACGTCGACAAACTTAAGGTATCTTCTGAAGTCAGGGAGATGAAAGATGCCACCAAATGATTGCAGTAAGAAATATCAACAACTAAATAACTTATCTCAGTAAATTTACCATCCCGTCAAGAAAAATAAGGCTGCCACTAGAAATTAGCGTGACACCATCTTATTTTATTTTATTTACGCAAACATGATTGTTGAAATTGAGGTGTTGGATATTACTCATGATTAAAACACATAGCTGCAGTAGCTATTGACAAATACTGTTTTTTACTTACTTGAGGATACAAACATGAAAACTTATCTCAGCAGGACAAATCATGCATCTCGAGTGACCAAGTTGTTAAAACCCGTTTAAAACATGAACGACTGTCTTATATATGCCTTTTAAATATAATCCAATTATGTATATAATATATGGTGCTCTTGAGGAGTCTGCAGATAGTGCTCGTTTGAAACTTGATACATGCATAATTTATACTAGCTCTGTTCCAGAAAAAGAGTTACTATCATTTTTTCATTTTAACCTAAAAATAGATTAAAATAAAAAAATGATAATAACTCTTTTTTTGAAATTAAAAGAACATATATTATAAAAAGGTGATAACTTCGGCAGAAATAAACAGGAAAGGAAAGTGATAACTTCGGCGGTGGAGTTGGGTCGAGAAGAAGACACGTGATGTAGGGAGAGAGAACAAAAGCGTACAGGCTCTCCTTCGAGTTTTTGGGGCGTAAAGAAAAGTTTATATAAAAACTTCACTGAAAAGAAGAATGGTAAAGGATCGGCTGTGAATGTGATTAAAGTAAAAACGAAGCGGGGTCGGTGACAGCTACAGGAAGTAAAGTGACGTGGCAATTTAAAGTTATGAAGAGGTGATGAGGTGTTGGTTTGGTGGATGTTGAGCACGTGAAAGTTGATAGTATAAAACAAAATAAATCAGGTTTAGAAAGGGGTTTCTTCGGTCTTGAAGTTTGGGGTTGTGGAGGCGGAACAGGAAGAAAGGTGGAGAGGACCAAGGAGAAGAAAAGACAAAGAAGTTGAAGGGTCTTCTTTATGGTGCGAAAAACAGAGGATACAATTTTCCAATTTCGGTTTAATCTTAACTTCTCGGTATTATTTATTTTTAATAGATTTTGATAAATATAGAGCTATGTCTTGCTAAACTATATAATTAGAGTTTTATGTTGGAACTACTAAAAGTATAGATTATTTGAATTGAATGATTAGTAAAAGACTATTATGATTTGAATATGATTAATTTTATAATTCATTTATTGATTTATTAATGAAATTAGTTGTTACTTCACCGGTTGTGTACGATATAGTAACCTATTCACATAATTGTCAGGATTATAAGTATATTTGACTTATTGTCTGATATTCCATGATTGGATTAATTCATTTGATAAGGTATGCTTAGAATAGTCAAGTATTATTTCTAAACCTATATTTAGTTTCGTATAATTTTCTCACTGATGCAATTTAATGGTGCATACTTGAGTTTTATCTTTTGATGTGCTATGCTTGGGGTATACTAGTAATATTTGCGACTCTATACATATAATATGTGATGTCGATAGAACGGAGAATAGATAAATATTCAAAAATTATGTTTCACTTCAATAATTAAATAGAAATAATGGTGGATACTATAAACCCTAGTTACCGACTCTCATCTTATTTACTTTATTAGTTTAGTTCAAAATTTATTTATTTCATTCATATTTTAAAATATCTAAAAATATCATTCCTGGTTAGTCAATTAGAGATATTGGTTGCAGTATTTCCCCACTCCTTGTGAGTTCGACCCGTATTTACCGTTTCTACATTGTAGACGCCGTGCGTTTGCGTTTATTATATAGGTTCTCAAAAAGCCTATTAATTTTTGACGTCGTTGTAAGAGAGCGATTGTTAAATATTTTAATTAGTATTTTTGATTTTCTAATCACAGTTTAGTTTTTTTTTGATAAAATTTAAATTTTAATGCATCTGAGCTAACGACTTTTATGACAATATTAGGGCACCACCAATCACTTAGAAAAATACACATTTATAAAAATAGAATGTTATATAAAATCGATATTTAAGGGTGGCCCACCGTTTTATACCTAGATTAATCTAGACTTTGGGATGGACCTAATCTCTTCTAAGATAAGTAAGAGTTATTTAATAGTAAGGATATTATCTTCATACCACCACCACGTTGCCAACTAAGTGGCATTTAAGGGAATGCTAATATTTATAAGAATAAATTCACAAGTAACACGTACTTAGTGGATGTGTCAACTCCTCCTTTAGTTTTAATACCTATATGTAAACTTTGTAATGAAAGTGTTAAAAGAAAATTTTACTTCTGACTCTTACTTCCACTTCCTCATATACATATACATATTTAGTTTGAGGTTACAAGTAACATCAGTAAAGTGCCACTAATTCTCGTATATACTAATCAACATTAAATAGTCTAATCCAAACATTTATAAAACGTTATCAACAAGAAATTTTAAAAATCGACGGTGAAGCTGTTATTACTCGCCAACTAAAATACAGGGAGTATAAGTAGTTATTGTTTTTTTGAATATTTTTTTAAATGACAAATCTAATAAAATTTGAATTCACAGGTCTCGACATCTCAGGAAATAATTATATTTTTTGGATACTTGATGTCAAGCTTCATCTTGAAGCTAAAGGCCTTGGGAAGACAATTCATGAAGGAAACACTGCGTCCAGTAAGGACTGTGCTACAACCATAATTTTCTTCTGACATCATCTCCATGATGATTTGAAAAATAAATATTTGACAGTTAAAGATCCACTTACTTTGTGGAACTGTCTGAAAAAGCGATATGACCACCTGAAGTTGGTCATACTTCCAAAAGTTCGAAATGATTGGTTGAACTTACGGCTGCAAGATTTTCCTTAAGTGACACTTATAACTCTGCTCTGTTTAAAATAACCTCACAATTAAAATTGTATGGTGAGATTGTCACTGAAGAACAAATGTTGGAGAAAACATGTACAACCTTTCATGCCTCGAATGTGCTCCTGCAGCAGCAGTATCAAGAGCGTAAATTTAAAGAATATTTTGAGCTAATTTCGTGTTTGTTGATTGCAGAGTAGAATAATAAGCATTTGTTGAAAAACCATGAAGCTCGTCCCACTGATTCCGCAGTTGTGCCTGAAGCACACACAACTGCATCTTTTGGACGAGGAAATAATCATGGTAACAAAAGAAAACATGGATATGGCAAAAGAAACCAACGTGGGATCCACAAAAATACACGGGAAGATTATGCTCGTTATCAGCCGTACTAGCGGCCGATGAAAATTGCGGAACCAAAGAAACTGAAGAAAGAAAAGGGAAAGGGTTTTTCTAGCCAACCTCCTCATAAATATTTTTTGCTACCGGTGTGGCTTAACTGGTCACTGGAAGTGTACCTATCATTCGCCATAAAATTATGTTAAACACTATCAGGAGTCCCAGAAGCGACCTGCCGAAGATATACATACAAATTTAATAGAGGGCAGTGTTCCTAATACCATTAATACCCACTTGGATGTATCTGATTATCTTGTCAACCCCGAAGGTGTTGAGCCTATCCAGTTTTCTTTTGATGAGTAGTAGAACTGAATGTTTCCTTCATATGCCCTGTAGTATATTTTCTTATATTTTGTGAGTTTTTGTTTTTGTATGTTTTTATGTATGTTTTTGTTGATGTATACCACATTCTTTTGGTGTATAATACAAGTGGATCTTTTGTTAATACTTTTGTTAAAATTTTCTCTCGTATATTTATATTGAAGAATATGGATTCCAGAAGTAATCTATCTAACTCTAAGGAAGACGATGAAGATGTTTGTTTGGTTGACAGTGGAACAACAAACACAATTTTTTGAACCCATAAATATTTATAACCCTAAAAAGGTTTAAGAGTAATATGAATACCATTTCGGGTTCGAGTAGTCTGATAGATGGCTCTGGAAGAGCGAGTATCATTCTACCAGGTGGTACAAAATTAATTATTGAAGACGCCTTATATTCTACCAGATCCCAGAGGAATCTGTTGAGTTTTAAATATATTCGGCGTAATGGTTACCACCTTGAAACAAGAGATTAACATAATATGGAGTATCTATGTATTACTTTATCTGTTTTCTGCCAAAAGCGCTTTCTAGAGAAGCTTAAGGCTATCTCTTCAGGGTTGTATCTTACGAGAATTCAAACTATCGAATCTCTTGTTGTCATTAACCAGAAGTTTAATGATCCTGAATTATTCAAGCTTTGGCATGACCGGATCGGACACCTAGGTTCTACCATGATGAGTAGAATAATATAAAATGCTCATGGATATCCTTTACAGAACCAGAAGCTTCTGTTGAGCAAGGATATGAATTATGTTGCTTGTTCACCGGGAAACTGATTATAAAACTTTCTTTAAAAAAAGTTATTGTTGAATCACCAACATTCCTCTAGAGGATTCATGGTGACATTTGTGGGCCTGTCCACTCATATTGTGGACCATTTCAATACTTTATTGTATAGATAGACGCATCTGCTAGATGGTCTCATGTCTGTCTACTATAAACACATAATATTATGTGTGCCCATTTTCCGTACTTTCCTATTAAGTCCATTTTTCTTGATGTCGCTAGTGGATTTACATATAAGGCTTTTGATGCTTATTGCCTTTTAGTTGGTATTGATGTCGAGCATCCTGTAGCACATGTGAATACTCAGAATGGATTGGCTGAGTCTTTTATAAAACATCTTTAGTTAATTACTCAACCACTGCTTATGAGGACTAAATTACCTATATCCGCATGAGGACATGCCATTTTTCATGCTGCGGCTTTAGTCTGTCTTCGACCAACTGCTAGCCATCAATATTCCCCTTTCCGACTTGTTTTGGGGCAGCAACCAGATATTTTGCATTTACGTGTTTTTGGTTGTGCTGTCTATGTGCCTATTGCACCGCCACAACGAACTAAATTTGGTCCACAACGTCGCTTTGGTATTTATGTTGGTTTTGATTCACCATCAATTATAAGGTATTTAGAACCTTTAACAGGTGATGTCTTTACGACTAGATTTGCAGATTGTCATTTTGATAAGACAGTTTTCCCGTTGTTAGGGAGTGAAGGTAAGCCGTCAGAAGAACAACGTGAAATGTCTTGGTACACACCAATTTTGTCTCATATTCTGCACGAATCAATCTGAAAAGTGTAAAATTATACATCTGCAAAATATTGCAAATCAAATGCCTGACTTATTTAGTGATACTGGTGGAATTACGAAATCATATGTGCCTGCTAGAAATTCTCCATATCGGATTGATATACCGATAGGACAAGTTAGGAGCTCAGCGGAAAACGAGTCATCAAAGCCACGCATGAACCGTGTATCTCTATTTTCTTCCTCAAAAGATTCTTTCCCTCGAAAGTGGAAGAGCCAACCAGTCTCAATCAAAGATAACGCTCCTGAAGAGACTAATCAAAGAACGACCCATTTTCTCTGATGAACCTCCTGTAGAGGATAAAGTCTTAACTAAGACACAGGTACCTATGAACGAGGAAATTTCCAAAAATTATGCATGCGACAGAGAAATATAGAGTCGTAACAAAGTTATTGTTGACGATATATTTTCATTCTCAATAGATACTGAAATTTCCATCGATAATGATGGTATTGAACCACATTCTATAGAGGAATGTCGACAAAAAGACGACTGACCGAAATGTAAAATGGAAATCCAAGATGAATTTGATTCTTTTGCTAAACACAATGTTTTTAGGACCTTAATCCATACACCATAGAATGTGAATTCTGTAAATTATAAATGGATATTTGTGAGAAAGCATAACGAGAAAAATAAAGTCATTCGCTATAAAGCGAGACTAGTGCAAAAGGTTTCCTGCAGAAACCTGGGATTGACTATGAAGAGACATACTCCCCCATTATGGATGCAATTACCTTCCGATATTTGATAAGTCTGGCAGTCTCTGAAAGGTTTGACATGCATCCAATGGACGTGGTCACTGCGTATCTATATGGAAAGCTACATACATACATTTATATGAAACTTCCGGAAGGATTCAGATTACCTGAAGGGAAACCACGTCATATGTATTCACTTAAAATTAAATAGAGCTGTATACGAATTAAAAAAATCCTAACGAATGTGGTATAATCGCCTCAGTGAATACTTAGTAAAAAAAGGGATATGTGAATAATCCCATTTGCCCTTGTGTGTTTATTAAAAAGACAGAATCTGGAATAACAATAATAGTTGTATATGTTGATGACATCAACTTGATTGGAACTCCTGATGAACTCTCCAAAGCAATTGAATGCTTAAAGAAGAAGTTCGAGATAAAATATCTCGGTAAAACAAAATTTTGTCTTGGCCTGCAACTTGAGCATTATGAGAGTGGAATTCTTATCCATCAATCCACTTATACAAACAAAATCTTGAAGCGTTTTAAGATGGATAAAGCGTATCCGCTTAGCACCCCAATGGTTGTTAGATCTCTTGACCCTAAAAGGGATCCATTTCGCCCTAAAAAGGAAGTTGAAGCACTACTTGGTCCTGAAGTACCATACTTGAGTGCAATTGGGGCTCTGTTATATTTAGCTCAATGTACTGGCCTGATATTTCTTTTGCAGTAAATTTGCTAGTCAGGTATAGTTCTGCGCTAACGAAACGATATTGGACAAGGATAAAACAATTTTTTTGTTACCTTCGTGGTACTACTGACATGGGTTTATTTTATTCGAAAGATTCTTTAGCTTGTTCGTAGATAACAGGATATACGAATGCTGGATACCTGTCAGACCCGCACAAAGGAATTTCTCAGACAGGGTATGTTTTTACTAGCGGTGGAACTGCAATTTCATGGCTTTCTTGTAAGCAGAGCATGCCAGTTACATCCTCAAATCACTCCGAAATAATTGCTCTCCATGAATCTAGTAGTGAATTTGTGTGTCTACGATCATTAATCGAGCACATCAGAAGGTCTTGCGGTCTAACTTCCATAACCAGTGCCTCAATAACAATTTGTAAAGACAACTCAGCGTGTATAACACAAATTAAAAAGGGCTACATCAAAGGTGATAGAACAAAACATATTTCACCAAAGTTATTTTACTCTCACCATCTCCTGAAGAACAACAAGATTGATATCCAGAAGACACAATCATGTGAAAATTATGCCTCTTCACTAAGTCTTTACCAACAATTTTTTTTCCCGGAAGCTAGTTTATGGAATCGGAATGCGCCACATATACAAGCAGAAAAATTAACTGAGATTGTGGTCAGGGGGAGTTTTCATTTTGGACTTTAACGTGCTGTACTCTTTTTCCTTCGACAAGGTTTTGTCCCACTGGTTTTTCTTGCCAAGGTTTTAATGAGGAAAAATATGCGTGTCCAACACTGCTCTAAGATTTTTGTTGAACTCTTTTCCCTTCGAACGGATTTTGTCCCATTGGGTTTTACAGATTTTTACGAGGCAACGTTCTTAGAATGATGGTCCAAGGAGGAGTGTTATATAAAATCGATATTTAAGGGTGGCCCACCATTTTATACCTAGATTAATCTAGACTTTGGGATGGACCTAATCTCTTCTGAGATAAGTAAGATTTACTTAATACGTAAGGATATTATCCTTATACCACTGTATTGCCAACTAAGTGTCATTTAATAGGATGCTAAACTTAATAAGTATGAATTCACAAGTAACACATACTTGGTTGACGTGTTTACTTCTAATTTAGTTTTAATGCCTATAAATACCTTGTAAACTTTGTAATGAAAATGTTAAGAAAATTTTAATTCTGACTCTTACTCCCACTTCCACTTCCTCATATAGATACGTATTTAGTTTGAGGTTACAAGTAACATTAGTAAAGTGCCACTAACTCTCATTTATACTAATAAACATTAAATAATTTAATCCAAGCATTTATAAAACAGAAAGTGATATGGTTATGATGATTTCGAGATATGTTTGTACAATGATTATCATGTTATTTCTAACACCTGAGTTAAGCATTCGAATATGAATAAATCATTTAGCTGGGCACGCCAATTCCTGTAGATAAGAGCTATGTTTCCATCTACCTGGAATGGTTAGTGTCATCCTGAATAGTTCACAAGTCTCTAAATTTTGGAGTTATTTTAATTGACATCAATTTTCAGAAACCCCACCCCCAAACCTAAATTTAACATTCTCCTTAATGTTTTAAATTGTGCAACCTAAATGGCATGCAATATATACAAATAAGAGAGACAAATATAAACCAAAGAGAAGTGATTGGAAGATTTCACCTGATTGACGTAAGAAAACAGTATTCCCTGTAACACATATCAAACAATAAATATAACAAGGAACACCAAAAGTAAAATAAAAACATAAAATCTAAAAAAAAAAGGTAAAAATAAGACAATAAATAAATAAAAATCTACCGACTGGAATGTACAAAAAGAATCCCCATAAACTCTCAATTTAATTTGGGGATCAACCCAAAATACAATATTTACATATTACAACTTCACACTTATGCTATAACAACACAGAGACACTGAAACTATCAAAAACAAAGGATTACAACCAAACCAAATTTTTAGTATACATGGAATGAAAGTGCATAAAAAACAAAATATGGGGATACTATTCGGATTGGGGAAGTATCAATTGGTTCATGCACGATGTCAGGAACAAGCAAATCCTCTGGGTATTTGGATGCAAAGTAGTCCAACAAAACTTTAGAAGCACACAATTCTAACCCTAAATTATGTAATTTTTGGAAGTCTAGGCTTCTAGAAACAACCTCTAAGTCGAGTGAATGATCTTGTGATATAGATTCATCTACGGAAATAGGAAAATCATCCACACCATCATCCTTAAAGTTATCATGTGTATCATCTATATATTCTGTCAGGATTGGGAGTTACTAAAAAACTGATCATCATCAACATATAACATTTGGCATTCAAGAATTCTGAATCTTTTTTCCAATCTAGACATTTTCATGTCAAAATCCTCATCATATCTTGTTTCCTCGAAATGACGTGGATTTGAACTTCCATACCTGAGACGATTATAATCAAGAACTTCCTATGCTGTGGCCCATACATTTATTCCCCAATCGTCATCTCAGATGACGTCTCCTGAGAAGGAGTCATATTCCTCAGAAAATTTAAGACAATGAGACAAATATATTTACGAACCTATCAATTATGCACTAAAATTACTGTATTGTATAGAACCGTTGAATTTAAATCATAATAGTGTTTGTGCTAATTAATTCAATTCAAAACAGTCTAATACTCCAAATAGTTTTAACATAAAACTCCAGTTACAAAATTAATAAGATTTTTTAAAACCCATTGAAATAAATTATAAAAGAACGATGGATATAGAGATTTCACTGTTAACTCTTTACCCGCAGTTACCGTCTCCCTCCATCTGACCCAAGACCGAACAACCACCACCTACTTTTCTCTGGTCTCTCACGCCAGCAGGCAATCGCCAGCTCCCTCCACTTACTGTCTCCCCTTCCCAATCAGGCAATCGCCAGCTCCCTCCACTTACTGTCTCCCCTTCCCAATCAGGCAATCACAGCCGCCAACCCTTCAAAACCCCAAGCCAAAAACTCCCCTTCCTGTACGCCTTTTCTAGTTCTTTTATAGTCACCGGTTACGGAAGCCAAGAAAAGTATGCCGCACTTTTCCCTTCCGGTTTTCGAAAGAAAATACAATAACTCCTCTCTCCAATCTCTGTACAGCCACGTCACCTAGCCATTTTCGGGTCTGCCTTTACTTTTCTCGCCACGTCTAACACCTTCTTCTTTTCTTATTTTTCTTTACGTCAGACACCACTCCACTTCTGACTGTCCATCTAGTCCAAAACGTCTCGTAGACTTCCTAACTCCAATATCATATCAACAAGCAACACACCCATGTGTCCCGTTTAATCTTTATCAAACCACTAACCAAGTTGACCTACAGAGGCGTATTTAAATGTAGCCCATAGGGTATCATTTATCTTGAATGCTTTCTCCAATTCTTTGTGTAGTTTTACTGCTGGCTGCAAGGATTCAAGGAGGGCATTATTTTCTTTTCGACATTAGCGAGGCCACTGAAAATCCATTTTAGCCATGTTTTGTTGTAGCTTGGATTTTCTACGTACGGTCTATGAACCATGAAAAATTAGAAACTAATATAAATTCAAATAATGATAAATATAATTAGACATTAAATATATATAAATTATATCCGAAATATGATTCACATTCTCTAAATTTATACCTCTTTATTAAAGATAAAAAGACGATAATGTTCTAAAGCGATCTGTGAAATTTTCGTTGAATATGCATGCACTAGAGAAATATGTGAGATCAATATGATTGTCAATTATCTATAGTGATTGTATACCCCTCTGCAAAGGAACATTAACATCGTGATTAGTAGGCATATAATCTAATCCGTTCAAATTAAACTATTATTGGAATCTCTCGAAAAAACACAAAGTTTGGACCCGACTCACGCCGTAAATTTTGTGAAGCTTGATTTTATAGGTTGGTGTTTGAGATACAACACGCCGAGAGTAATATAATTGCTAGTGTGATTTGAGGGTTTCCTGTTATAGATGGTGAATTTTTGACAAGGGATAGAATTGTAAAATTGTCCGTTGCCTAGCAACTGAAACATAGAAATATCCGCGTATATTTTTGCGCATATCTCTGGCTTTGTATCGAAATATGAAATGTTGTATTTCTACTTATATTCCGCAAGAGAATTAAGGATATAGTCTCTACATATAAGTACAGGCGTTCTATATTGATCCCGTAGTCTCTCTAATATTTACAATATTATACCAGTCTCAAGTCGTATAATTTATATAACTGAATTCCATGAACTTGTCTCGAACACGCATCAATGTTTAAATAACATCTATCTATTCTGGGAATAACTAATGCCTGGTCTTCGAAGACGCATTCTAGCTTGATCCTTTGTTCACAAAGAATACATCACAATGTGGCGCCCTGTCCTTAAGAATACATGTCATTTTAGCATCATACTTAAGAAGGCGTCACTACTTATACACCGTCACTGTTGGACGTGCCACTACTTTAAAACAATGTCCCTTAGTGATGTATCGCTCAAAATAGCGTCCTCACGGACGCATCACCACTCTTGGCGCTGGCACTAGGCCAACGCCAACCTAATTTCAGACGCGTCCCTAGGGACGCGTCACAATCCCCAGCGTTGGCCTAGTGCTAGCGCCAGCCTACTTCAGACGCGTCACTACTTTAGCACTAAGTTTTTCCAAGCCTTTGTCCGGTTCTTGAGTGCGCCACAATTAGTCTTGGAAACGTTTACATAATCTTGGTTTCAAACACTTCTAAATTTATGCCATGCTATTTCTGAGCTCACTATGGCCATTAAAAGACTCAACACTGTTTAGTCTACTAAAACAACAACTTAGTGAACTGAGCAACTTGCCTCACTAACTTAGCAAGTTATTGACTTGACCTAATCAAAATAGTAGTGGTCCACGACTCCACTATTTATACGAGATATCAATTATAACATATGGGGGGATTCTCGCTGGGTATTGGTCTGGCAGTCTACGACATCGTGTTTTGTGGCAACACATCCAAGGAAAATAAGATAATAAGTGGTGGAACAGTTTCAGATAAGTTGAGAAGACGAGGAGTAGTGGTCATACAAGTCTTCCCTACTTATCAGACATGAATCTACTACAATCTCCACAATCCTCACTTCTTTACCTCTTTTGTAACTTCTACCACTTACTAGAAATCAGTGTGTTTCCTATCAAAATATAAATATATGGCCTCATCTATTCGAGACAAGGAACTAAGACATAATGAGAGATCTATCTCAGAGATAATCCATTCTTAAAACTACACACTACCATTTTTCATCACACAATGATTTCTCTAATCTTATTTGTTTCCCTCTCCTAAGATCAACCCATTATCTCCACCTTTGTGACCGAAGCAGGACGTGAGCGGCCGTTTCTCGGTTTAGGCTCGTCATGTTTGATTTTGATCTCCCGAAACTATTGAAAGTACTCTTTTGCAGTAGATTTGTTTTCACCCTAAAATAATTGGCGACCACAGCGGGAGATCAACCTCTTGATTACAAATGCCAACTTTTCAATTATTTAAAATGGTCGGCCTCAGGCTAGATCTTACAATCACTGGTCCCAATCCCAATTCTTCTGGTACCAATGGTAACGTCCCTGATATTTCTCCTCCTACAATCAATGGCATCGCCAATGTTCTTCGCTCTAAACATAAGGAAGATTGGAGCGCTCTATATCCAACATCGCTCACCATGGATGAACTTGGGTAGAAACAAGAGATCATGTCTAGAACTCTGGAAAGGCTAGAGGACTCACAAAATTTTATCCTTGATTTCCTTCACAGGATGACAGAAGAATTAGGGCGTATCGCTGTTTTCAGGGAATACTTAGAGTCTCTGGGATTGGGGACTGCTCCATAAACGAATGTTCCTCCCCATTATAACTTCATGAGCTTCACCACTTGTGAGAAACCAGTTAATAAAGAAGCTAATCGTCTGGTAAAAAATTTATGCGAACTCCTACAGTTCTCAAAGATCCAATGCAGAAACGTGTTTGATGTCCTGAACCGTGTTTCCGTAGATACACATATGATCCAACCTTTTGAAAAAGCACCAAAAGTACCTGCATCGTCTCGTCCTTATGTGAACAATGTCACATTCACTGAAGAAGACATGATGGACGAAGAAGGACATAATCGAGCCTTGTACGTGACTGCTTATCTTAAAAATTTTGAATTTCGGAGAGCGCTTGTTGATACAGGTGCTGAAACCAACATAATTACTCTCAAAACGCTTAAGACTACTAAAGTCTACGGAGCAAGATCGTACACTGTCCTATTGTGATGAAAGATTTTGAAGTGAATCACACAAATACCTACGGACAAGTCTACTTAGGGATCAAAGTAGGACCCATCTGATCGAAAGTGAAATTTAATGTCATTAAAAAATATCCTGAATATCACATGATACTAGGAAGATCGTGGCTTCATGAGAATAAGGCAGTCCCTTCAATTTATCATCAATCCATGAAGACTATGCTGAACGAAAATATCATCTGAATCCCGGCGTCGTCATCTCCTTACGATTCAGTATGTGGCACATAGTTCTTCGAACCAAATAATGATGTGCTTGACTTCTCTGGCAAGATCCAAAGAACGTCGTTACCTAGATGGACATCTTTTAAAGAATCTAACAGGGCACTGTCCGTGGCTAGAGAAAGAGGTAATTTTCAAAAATGAATCTCTGTACCAATTTTAATGACAGTTCTTCCCTGACTACCAACATTCCAAGCCACGCCCATGGAAAGAGGGAACATAATTTTCTAAAAAGTTACGATACCGAAGGAAGAATTGTCTATCTTCATCGTTGCTGTTAGGAATTAGCATGGAAAACTAGTGGAGGGTCTCCCAGCCCAGAGCATAACCATAGCACATAGCCAAGTGAATACAAAATTCAAGATGTTCCACGATAATTACAAAACGGTAGTGACTCCACCACCGACGCTCTTGAGACCGTCAACATCATAACAGGAGAAGTCCCAAGACCTATCTCTTTTAGCTCGACCTTATCACTGGAAGAACAAACACGACATGAAAACAATGTCCCTCAGGGACGTATCGTTCAAGATGCATATGCGTCCTCAGGGACCCGTCTCTACTTTGGAACTGAGTTTTGTTAATCCTTTTCCCGGTTCTTGAGTGCGCCAAAACTTGTCCTTGGGAACTTTTGCATAATCTTGGCTTCGAACACTTTTAATTTATGCCATGATACTTCTGATCTAACACATGGCCATTAATAGACTTAATACTGATTAGTCTACTAAAACAACAACTTAGTGAACTGAGCAACTTGCCTCACTAGCTTAGCAATTTATTGACTTGACCTAATCAAAATAATGTTGTTCCACTACTCTACTATTTCTATGAGATATCAATTACAACACGTGGGGGATTCTCATT
Source organism: Papaver californicum (assembly GCA_023531435.1). Lineage (NCBI taxonomy): Eukaryota > Viridiplantae > Streptophyta > Magnoliopsida > Ranunculales > Papaveraceae > Papaver > Papaver californicum. The sequence continues at coordinate 796,363 of JAJJMC010023768.1, read as the reverse complement.
GGGGTATTGTTCTGGCGGTCTACGACATCGTATGTTGTGGAAAGACATCCACGAACAAGAAGATAATAAGTAGTGGGACGGTTTCAGATCAATTGAGAAGACGATAAGTAGTGGTCATACAAGTCCTCCCTACTTATTGGACATGAATCAACTACAGTCTCCACAATCGTCACTTCTCCACCTCTTTTGTAACTTCCACCACTTACATGAAATCAATGTGTTTCCTATCAAAATATAAATAGATGGCCTCATCTATTCGAGATAAGAAACTAAGACAGAATCAGAGATCTATCTCAGAGAAATCCATTATTAAAACTACACACTACCATTTTTCATCACATAGTGATTTCTCAATTTTTTTTTTCTTCCCTCCCCTAAGATCAACCCATCGTCTCCACCTTTGTGACCGAAGAAGGACGTGAATGGCCATTTCTTGGTTTAGGATCGTCCTGTTCGATTTTTATCTCTCGAATGTACTGAAAGTACTATTCTGTAGTACATTTGTTTTCACCCTAAAACACTTGCTGAACCCCATAATCGTTTAGGTAAAACTAAATTATTCTCCTAATGTTGATGCACTTTACCATGGTAGTTCCTGAAGGACTCATTTTGCATCTAGCTATGACTAGTGATTTAAATTTGAATCCCTGAAAAATTCGAGTTTCTGACTCCGGCAGCCACCCGACTTTGTGGATTACGTCAGGCTTGAAATTAAGTCATAATCACCAATTCTAGTAAAAGAAGTTTATGAACAATTCTTTATGTTTTTTACATTTCTTTGTACGTTAAAAACATATAAATTGATGAAATCATCTTTGGCTTCTTAAAGAGCCCTTAATAACGTTAAAATCCATGCTTGAACTAAAATGGGAGATCTCGTTGAAATTGAAATATTTTTTCAACCTAAAGTTCGAGAATATGTTAGCATAAACTTGTCTGTATAGACTGGAGTATCCAAATTTTTGATACTCGTGATACTTATTGTACTACTAAATTAGTACCTGTAGATGGTGAGTTTTTGACAAGGGCTAGAATTATAAATTTTTTCGTTTTCCAAGCAGCAAGAATATAAAAGGATATACGAATATTTATGTTCGTATTCCTAGGTTTATAACAAAATATGAAATATTGAATCTCTACTTATATATTCTGCAAGCGAATTAAGAATACAGATTCTCTAAACAACTACAAGCATTATAAACTGATTGTGTAGCATCCTCAATATTCACAATATTTATGCTATATTGAACTAGTCTCAAGTCGCATAAATTCCACAGCAAATTCCTTGAACTTATCTCGAATGTGCATCGATGTTCTAATAAAGTCTATCAAATCTGGGAGTAGATAATGCTTAATTCCCAAAATACTTTTCTTAACGCCTTGTTCGCAACGAACACATCACAAATTGCTCTCCTGAGCTCAAAATATGCCACTTTAGTGCTTTGCTCAAAGACAAGCCACGAATCATGCACCATCCCTCTTTGACGCGCCACAAACAAGGAGCAATGCCTTCAAAAACTCATTGTGCTTCTAAGCTAGGCTAACCCTCGCCTTTTCTCACATTGGCGCCAAGCTAGCATTATCCCTTTGGCCTAGCGCATTGGTGCTAACTCTTTCTATAGCGCTAAAAGTACTAACTTCCAAGCCTACCATGTCTCACCTAGCAAACAACCTTAGAAAAGTGGATTATTACTAGCACGTCTCAGATAGCAGTGCCTTTGGCACAAGCGACCTTGGAAAAACGGATTGGCACTAGCGTCCCAGCTAGAAGCGTCCTGGGATAGCGCGTCCCATATATCAGCGTCTTTTGCTAGCGCATCTTAGATAGCAGCGCCCTTGGCGCAAGAACTCTTGGCGCAACGTCCTTGAGCAAGCTTCCTTGGCCTAGCAAGCGCCCTTGGACACAACACCCTTGAGACGAACGTTCTTATACCTAGAATATTGGTGCTAGCTTCCTTGGCTTAACATCACTAGCTCTCTTAGGCTTAGCAGCGTGCTGACCTTTGTGCTAAAAACGCTAGCCTCTTTAGTAGTGTTTTAGCCTTTGTGGCTAAAAAGATAACTTTCCTTGCTAGAAGCTAGCACATTAGCCTTCCTTTCAAAATGATAACACATTAACTTTTATGACTAATAAGCTAGCACATTACCACTTGTACTAAGAAGCTAATGTTAGCATTGCTAGCTGTTTTCCTCAGAAATGTGTCATTCTTTTCAATACTGGCTTAATGCCAACACTAATCCTATATGGTTATCTAATAAGTCTTCTTGCTTAACAAGCTCATTACAATCTTGGCCTCAAACGTCTTTCAAACTTATGCCAAGTCACACCTAAGCTAATATTTAGCTATTAAAATTATGCGTATTTGACTATTAAACTTATCAACCTTGACACTAATCAGTATGATCATCAATTTAGTGAGTTATGCAACTTGCCTCACTTACTTAGCAAGTCATTTGACTTGACCTGACCTAACTAAAATAGTAGTGGTCCACGATTCCACTATTATTCTATGAGATATCAAATACAACATATGGGGGGATTCTCATTGGGGTATTGGTCTGGCGGTCACGATAATCGTGCGTTATGGCAACATATCCACGAACAAGAACGTAATAAGTTGTGGGACAGTTACAAGGCAGTTGAGAGTACGAGGAGTAGTGGTCATACAAGTCTTCCTTACTTTTTGGACATGACTCCACTACGATCTCCACAATCGTTACTCCTCCACTTCTCTTCTAACTTCCACCACTTACGAGAAATCAGTGTGTTTTCTTTGAAATATAAATAGATGACTTCATCCATTCGAAATAAGACAAGAAAGAACTAAGAAATACAAAATTATCGATTTATCCCAAAGATAATCCTTTCTTCTTTATATACTACTCATCACACTGAGATTTCTCAACCTTGTTTGCTTCCCTCCCTTAAGACCTATCCAATATTCTCCATTTTTATGATCGAAACATGATGTGAACGGCCATTTCTTAGTTTAGGCTGTCCTGTTCGAGCTTGATCTCTCGAAGCTACTTGAAAGTACTATTTTACATTACATTTGTTTTTACCCTAAAACAATTAGCAACCATAGCAGGAGATTAAACTATAGGTTACAAAAGTCAATTTCTCAATTATTCAAAATGGTCGGTCTCTGACTAGATCTTACAATCATTAATCTCAATTCCAATCCTTCATTTACTAGTGGTAATCTCCTTGATGGTGCTCTTTTTACAGTCAATGGCACTCCAAACGGTCCTCACTATAAAAATGTACGTGAGAGAGATTATAAACATTCCAGACCCAACATCCCTCACGATGGATGAGCTTGAGCAAAGATAAGAAAATATGTCAAGAACCCTGGCGATGCTAGAAGATTCAAAAAACTTCATTATTGATTTCCTTCACCGACTAACAGAATATTTAGAGAACAATGTTGTTTTCAGAGAAGACTTACCGTCCTTGGGATTGGAAACTTCTTCCCAAAAAAACGTGTCCTCTCCATTCCACATCAGGAGTTTCACCACCTGAGAGAAGCTAGTAAATCAAGAAGCAAACCGCTTGGTGGAAAACTTATGCGAATGCCTACATTTCTCGAAACTCCAACGCAGAGACGTATTTTCTGCCCTAAACCGTGTTACTACTGACCCAGCTTTATGAAAATACATCGGAGATACCTGTATCACCTCTTCTTTCCGTGAGTGATGTTACATTCACCAGAGAAGACATGATGGATGAAGAAGAACATAACCGAGCCTTGTATGTGACTGCTTATCTCAAAGACTTTGAATTTTGAAGAGCACTTGTCGACACAAGCAACCACGACGAATATAATTACACTCAAGACTGCTAAGGTCTGACCAAACAAGATTTTTCACTGTCCTATCATGATGAAAGACTTCGAATGCATAGATGGTAAGTTTTTGACAAGGGCTAGAATTATAAAATTGCCCTTTTCCTAGCAGCAAGAGCATAAAAGTATATATGCATATTTATGCGCATGCTTCTAGCTCTATATCAAAACACGAAGTACTGTATCTTTATTAATATTCCACAAGTGAATTAAGAATATAGTCTTTACAAATATCTACAAACATTTTAAACTGATACTGTAGTCTCTTAAAACACTCCAAATATCTATGCCATTTAAACCAGTCTCGAGTCGCATAATTTCCACGGCTGAATTTCTCGAACTTGTCTTGAATGTGCATCTGCGGACCTGGCTCTACAAAATATGCCACTTTAGCATTATGCTCAAAGGTGTGCCAAAAAATACGCGTTGTTCCTCTTGAACGCGCCACAATCAAAGAGCGATGCCTCTAAAAGAGCACGATGTGCCTTAGCGCTAGGATAACCCTAGATCCTCCACGCTAGCACCTAGGATAACATTAACGCTTTACCCTAAGCGCTAACTACCTAGGTCGCGTCCTCGAGGACGCGCCATACCTAAGCGCCACAACGCTAGCTAAACCTAGGATGCGTCTTCAGGGACACGCCATTCACTTTTCTCTAAGCGTTAAACAACGCTAGCTAACTAAGGCACGTCCCTGAGGATGCGCCACTCCTAGCGCTAACATCGCCAACTATTTAGGCACGTCCCCCAAGGATGCGAAGCACTAATAAGGCTAAATATTTAGGCACGTCCCTCAGGGACGCACCACTCTAAAGCGCTAACAATGCTAACTCTCTAGGGCACGTCCCTCAAGGACGTGCCATTCCTAAGCGAAACCAGCGCTAGCTATTTAGGCACGTCCTTCTGGGACGCGTCATTCCTTTGTACCCTGCGCTAACCTAAGCGCTAAAAGCGCTAACCTAAGCGTTAAAAGTGCTAACTATTTAGGGCACGTCCCTTTGGGATGTGTCGTTCCTTTGCGTAACCAGAGCTAACTATCAGGACACGCCCCTTAAGGACGCGCTATTTCTTTACAGTACCAGCGCTAACCATTTAGGACATTCCCATTGAGGACGTGCCATTCCTTTGCGCTCAAACACGCTAGCTAATTGGGACGCTTCGTCCCTTGGGGATGCGCCATCCTTTCAAATGCTAGCCTAATGCTAACGCTAGCCCTATATGGCTATCTATCAAATCTCATTCTTAAATGTGCCACGACTGGTCTTTAAGAACCTTTACGCAACCTTTGATTCAAGCTTTATTCCAAATCATCTCTAAGCTAAGATCTGGATATTAAAACATCCCTGTTATTCCTAAGATGGTGCATAACCACCAAACTTACCAGATTTGACTCTAATCGGTTTTATTGCCAAGCTAGTGAGTTACCCAACTTGCCTCACCTACTTAGCAAGTCATTTCCTTGAATTTACCTAAACAAAAGTGATAGTCTACGACTATACTATTTCTACGAAATATCAACTACAACACATGGGGGGATTCTCGGGGTATTGGTCTAGCGGTCTACAACAATCGTGCGTTGTTGCAACACATCCACGAACAATAAAGTAACAAGTAGTGGGACGGTTAAAGGAAATTTGAGAGTACGAGGAGTACTGGTCATACAAGTCCTCCCTATTTTTTCGACATGACTCCACTAGAATTTCCACATTCGTTACTCCTCCACTTATTTTGTAACTTCCACCACTTATGAGAAATCAGTGTGTCTCCACCAAATATAAATAAATGGCTTCATGTATTTGAAATGAGATAGAACGAAAAAAAGAAGAGAAAAGATATACATAATTAACGATTCATGTCAGAGATAATCCGTTCTTTATCATAAACTACAACTACTCATCAGACTGAGATTTTCTTAACCTTCTTTGCTCATTTCCCCTAAAACCTACCCAATCTTTTTCACCTTTGTAATTAAAGCAGGACTTGAACGACCATTTCTTGGTTTAGGCTTGTCCTGTTTGATTTTGATCTCTCGAACCTACTAAAAGTACTCTTTTTTAGTACATTTGTTTTCACCCTAAAACAATTAGCGGCCACATCGAGAAATCAACCCCTCGATTACAAAAGCCAATTTCTCAATTATTCAAGATGGTCGGTCTCGAACTTGATCTGACAATCACTGATCCCAATTTTAATTCTTCTGATACCAATGGTAATCTCCCTGAGGGTTCTCCTCCTACAATCAACGACGCTCCCAAAAAATTTTACTCCAACAAAGTAAGGGGAATTATGAACGCTTCAGATCCAACACCGTGCACAATGGATGATCTTGAGCGAAGAAAAGAAATCATGTAGAGAACCCTAACAAGGTTGGAGGACTCGCAAAACTTCATTCTTGATTTTCTTCAGTGACTTACAGAGGAGTTGGGACGTAGTGCTGTGTTCATGGAACACCTGCCATCCTAGGGATTGGGAATCCTCCCCAAAAGGAACGCATCCCCTCCCTATCACATTAGGAGTTTTACTACCTGCGAGAAGCCAGTAAATCAAGAAGCTAACCGCCTGGTGGAAAGATTATGTGAACTTCTATACTTCTCAAAAAATCTCCAATACAAAGATGTATTCATTGCTCTAAATCGTGTTGCTACTGACGTGCATCTGACCCAACTTTTTGAAAAGACACCAGAAGTACCTGCGTCACCTCACCTATTTATGAGATGTGTCACATTCACTGAAGAAGACATGATGGGTGAAGAAGGACATGATTGAGCCTTGTATGTGACTGCTTATCTCAAAGACTTCGAATTTCAGAGAGCGCTTGTCGATACAGGTGGTGCGACTAATATAATTACTCTCAAAATACTCAAAGCTACTCAAGTCCGTCCAAGCAAGATCCTGCATTGTCCTATCGTGATGAAAGATTTTAAAGGGAACCACACCAGTACTTACGGACATGTCTTCCTAGGAATTAAGATGGGACCTATCCGATCAAAAGTGAAATTTTATATCATCGAAAAGGAGCCTGAATACCACATGATACATGGGAGACCGTGGCTTCATGAAAATAAGTTCGTCCCCTCGACTTATCATCAGTGCATGAAGATTGTGCTGAATGAGAGAATAATCCGAATTCCTGCATCTTCATTTCCTTACTGATAGGTGCATAATTTGCATTATTTAGATACTCTAATTCATTGATTTCTTGTTAGTTTTCGTATCATTATGCTTTGATTTTGTTTGTTTATGAGTTTTTTAGGAGTTTTGAAGTGTATTCAACCAAAGAAGAAGAAAGGAGTTTATTACGACATGAAATGAACAAGGAAGTTAAGTTCTGCCAATTGAGAAGGTCCAAATACCGAATTAAACTCATTCAAATCTAGGATTTCTTAATATCGTTTAAAAGATAATGAGAAGACGAAGCCAACGCAAAAAGAATGAGGTCATTTGGAGTTCGTATGAGGAAGTTATGAGCAAAATAGCCGAAAGAAAATAATGAAACACTCAGCATCACAATCGGGAGTTTACAAGGGAAAATAACCTACCGATTATAAGCGATTTCGGGTACAGGAAAACTTAGTTTTTGAGATCCAACAATTGGTAGTTTACACGGAAAGCGAGCCTATCGATTATGGCACGTTTTGGGTACATGAAATTTATATTTTGAGCCCTTACAATCGGTAGTTAAGGAGGGGGTCTTGCCTACCGATTATGACTCGATGGGAGGCACTTCTAAGACACGTTTTTGACTTCTAAATCATTGGTATCATGGTCTTATTAGGACTCTAACACCTAGATATGATGAAGACTATATAAGAAGACTTCCATAACCCTAGAAATAGAGCTGGGATACTTTTGGAGACTTGAAAAAACAAGGATAAAAAGAAGCTAGGGCTTGGAGTTGCGATTGATCATCACGATTTCTAGGGTTTGCTTTACTTGTTTTCTTGATTATTTTCCACGGATTTTGAAAAATCCATGATGAACTAAACCTTTCTTATTGGTTAGAGATGTAGTCCTAAGTTGGAAAACATGTTTATTAATTGAAGTATTCACTCTCATATGTTCATAATCTCTTCAATATCGCTTATGTTCTACCGTCTATAACGCCTTGTATGATGGATTGCTTGTTTGTTTAAGTCGCGAATTAGATGAGCATACATTGACATCTATAGCTAAAATAGGGTTTGAGATCCGGAACTGTCGAAAGATCCTTGTTACAAGTAGCATAACATAGTTGTTAATAACGGGATGTTACCATGCAATTATGTGTAGAAGCATAACCTAGGTTAAATCCGAGTGGCTCTTGCGCCGGATTGCTTAGAATAACCTCAACTCACAAAGACCGTTGCTTTCATTGGGTTAAACTTGAGTGCGCCAAGTTATTCTTTGAAAAAGATTAAAAGAGTGGCTCTTGCGCCTTTGATGATAATAGGAGTTTTGCCGGAGTAATCCTGCGATAGGACGCTTTAGGGTTATTGATATTGAGAGTGCATGAATGTTGAGTATGATTTAGTTGATAACATGTTGGAAGATGAACTCTCTAAACAATGTTCTTTATCTCTGATATTCATTTTAATCTATTTGTTTTAGAATAATGTAGTTATAATCACAACCAAAACCCCCCTATTTACATAAGTAATCGAAAGTAATTAACAATCACCTGCCTCTCTATGAGAACAGACTTGTTCTTATTACTATACTCTAATCTATATTAGTGAAGTAAGAACTTGAATTGATTTTTCTTGGCTGACAACCGACCACTTGCGCTCCACTTTATGGTGTTGAATTCTTCGAATCAAAGTATATGTGCTTGATTTGTCTGGTAAAATCCACAGAACACTACTGCCTAGCTGGACGACTTTCGAAGAATTTAACAGGGGACTGTCCGTAGCCATGGAAAGAGGTAAAGTTTCGCAAATGAATCACTCTACAGATTTTAATAAAAATTCTTTAACGACTACCAATGCACCAAGTCATGCTAATGGCAAGAGAGAACATAATTTTGTAACAAGTTACAACACCGAAGGAAGAGTTGTTTACCTTCGTCGCTGCTGTTAGAAATTAACATGGGAGACTAGTGGAGGGTCTCCCTGTCCAGAATGTAATCATAGTACAAAGCCTAGTAAATATCAAATCCCGGATGCTCCATGATAATTACAAGATGGTACTGACTCCACTACATATGCCCTTGAGACAATCAACATTGATATAGAAGAAGTCCCAAGGCCTATCTCCATCAGCACCACCCTGTCATTGGAGGAATGGACAAGACTCATGCAACTTATTAAGGATTATCAAAACGTGTTTGCTTGGACATATGAAGAGATGCTTGATCTTAATGACAAGCTAGTCACCCACCATTTGTATCACTACTGGTTCCAAACCTGTCAAGCAACAACCGAGACAGTTCAGACATGAAATTGAGGAACATATTCAAGATCGAAATTCAGAAGCTACCCATAACAGGCTTCATAAAACCCATTCAACACCTACCTGGATGGCTAACATGGAACCTGTCAAGAAGAAGAACGGTCAAATCAGGTGCTGTGTTGATTTCAGGAACCTAAACAAATATATCCCCAAGGATGACTTCCCAGTTCCCAACATAGCATGCTCGCAGACACTTCTAGTGGAAATGGTATGTTCTCTTTTATAGAAGGCTATAGCGGTTATAATCAAATAAAGATGTATGAGCATGACGCAAGTAAAACTGCATTTTGAACTCCTATTAGAAATTTCTATTGCACTTTAATTCCTTTTGACTTGAAGAATGCTGGTCTACTTACCAACGAGCCATGACGACGATCTTTTATGACATGATGCACAATCAAGTGGAAGATTACGTTGATGATATAGTCGTCAAATCCAAGACACGAGCAACTCACCTGTAAGTTATACGCCAAGTCTTTGAAAGGTGCCGTGAATACAAATTGAAGATGAACCCTTTGAAGTGTGCTTTCGGTGTCTCCTATGGTAAATTCCTTGGGTTTCAAGTGACAGTGGAAGAGAGTAAAGTAGATCCATCCTAGACTCAAGCCATCACCACCATGCCCCCGCAAAGACTGTGAGAGAACTTAAAAGTTTAATGAGGAAAGTATCATACATTAGACGTTTTATCCCAGGGATAAATTAATTTGTCGCATCTTTTAAACCACTACTGAAGAAAGGGGCAAGCTATATTTTGTCCTCTAATCAGCAAGAAGGATTCTCCAAGATTCAACAGTTATTATTATCCCCATCTGTCATGAGATCTCCAATCCAGGGACGGCCTTTACTTTTATATACCGTTTCCAGTGAGGTCGTGATAGGAGCACTCCTTGCTCAAGAGGATGAAGAAGGAGTCGAGTACCCAATCTACTACATCAGTTTGTCACTAAGAGATGCAGAACTCAGATATCCTAAAGCAGAGAGAGTGTGCCTATCATTAGTGCATGCCATCCAGAAGCTTAGACACTACCTGCTCTCGAACAGGGTGGTTCTCATCGCCAAAGTTGACCCCATTAGGTTCCTACTACTAAAACCGTCCATGATAGGCATACCTGCTAAATGGTTGCTTAAAATGTCAGAGTTTGTCATAGCATGTGTCTAAGTAGTCAAGGGACAAACCGTGGCAGATCTATAAGCAACTTTCCCAGGAGAAGACGTAACCGCATTACACGAAGAAATACTGGAGAGTTTCATTTTTATCATCAAAGACCACACTACTATACTTTGATGGTTCTCCCCCTCCCAGTTACAATACCGGAGGAGCTGGAGTAGTGTTGGTATCCGCAACCGAGGAAGTTTTCTCGTACTCAACTCAAATGCACCAACAACTCCGTGGAATTGGAAGCCTTTCTGCAAGGACTCTCATTGGCAAAGAAAACATTGATAGGCTTATAACCTATAGCCGCAATCACACGACAACTACAAAGTAGAAGCGGTAAGCACGGGTTTGTCCACGGAGATTGATTATAATATATCTAGCTAATACCCTAATTATGTGCTAAAAGAAGTTGTGGTGAATGAATTTTTATGAATAAAATAAAATAACTAAATAAAATGATTGACAAATATGAGGAAAATCTAGAGTTTCGGATTCCACTATTTTTGATGTTTGTAAAATCAATTAATCACTACTTCAACTATTACTCTCAAATTACTCAAAACCTTATTGAACCCAATCTCATGTTTTGGAAGATTTATCGTTAAACTTTAATATTACAACTTTCTTTGTTATGCAAAAATCTAATTTTCCTTCGCTTATTAAATATCAATAGTTAAAAATTATTCAGGTCAATTAAAATAAAGCTTTATAAGAAGAGAAAATTATTATTCAATAATAGCACAAATAGTAGAGTAATATATCTCGAAGAAATAAAAATATTAATTACTACACATCAAAAGAAAACTTCCTCCTACACACTAGAGTAAATTTTTAGCTACTCATAACAAAAAGAACAAACAAAAATTGTGAAATCATGGATTTTATTAATGAAAAGAAGCTTACAATTTTTTAAAGTTCTAGCCGATTTAACGACTGCTTTGAGTTCCAGTGAATAAAGAACGACTCCCAAATGCATCTGGATAAGACTGGTCAGAAACGGCTAGAAGAAGGACTGCCCAATGGTGTATTAAGCTCATGAATATTGTTGTTACTATTCAATGAACCGTTGTAATAGGTGCTGACTATTAAGAATATGCAACGGTGATTAACAATAGTTTGGCCTACGACATCGGTTCCTCCTCCTTCTTCTTCTTCCTCGGACTAAAAATTATAGAGATGAATTTGAATTCCCTAATATGCTCTCTACAGCTCTGTCTTCCCTATCCCCTCGACCTAAAGCTCTCTATTTGTACTAGAACAGCATCCAATCTTTCAAACTGAATGAGAATATCCTCTCAAATCAAGAAAATCTCTTCTCTTTTAAATCTCGGGAATTTTGTTTCTTTCGTTCTTTAATTCTTAATGAAACTCTATGATCTTGTTTCCTTTTTAAAGAAATTGTTTCTATTCAAAAATTCGAGAGCAAAAAATTCTTACAGGATATTCCTTTGTGTGACAGCAAACCGAGAAATATCTTTCCATTTTTTTTCCGGCCAACCAATATTGCTCGAGATGTTTCTTTTCTTGATTTTTTAAGTTTCCAAAAGTTATACAACTCTTATATATAAGACAAGAGAATATATTTGTCTTAAAACTATAAGAATCTCCAAAATTATCGAGTACAAAAACTTCACATGTTTGGAAGAATAATTTCCCGCCAATGATTGATGTTTGAATTTTAAGAAGGTGGGTGCCCTTAATCCAAAGTTGGGGTGACTTTATCAATTTTGATGGATGATTTCATCACTTTTTCGGGGCGTCTTTATCACTTTCAAGCCATCTTTTCCACAATTGCTAATTTACAAAAATACCTACAAAAGAACAATATTAGTACGAAAATTGAGAATTAACACTATAAATATGAGATTCAAATCAGATACATAAATGTGTTTATCAAATACCCCAGACTTATATTTTGCTAGTCCTCGAGCAAGTCTAATCTAGAAATAAAAATCCTAACTCACTTTCACAGGAATCACGACTACACTTAGCATGTGTAGCAAACCTTTAAACCCCTAGGTGGCCCTAGTGGACAAGTTTAGTCTCGTGAGGGTTTACAAGAGATATACACACAAAAAATCTTTACTCCAAAGTCTAGCTACCTGTGCACGATTGAGGATAGACACTAGACATGCTATTTAGTTGGCTACAAAATTCTTTGGCTATGGGAGGAATTACCCTGTTTTGAATCCAATTGTTGTACACGAGTTTGAATTCGGAAAATTCATATACAAGAAAACAAAATACTACTTAGAAAGTCGTACAATGGATCAAGATACTCGGAATTTAACAAACCACAATCACATGAATATATTAAGAAAATGGATATGGAGAAACAAGTGTGCACATGTTGACTTAGATGAACGGTGTTTCCCAGAATATCTTTATGAATATCATGCCAAGATGAACCCTAATATATTAAGATACGCACCCACTGGTTTGAATCCTAATTCTAGTATCAACTCAGCTAGTATATACAAGGGCCCCAACGGTCGATTTACTGGATATATATACAATTATTTTTTATTATTATTTTTATTTCAACAACATGATTAGATCTTTTGAATATAAGAACATGCTCCTAGTCAGCAGATTACATGATAGTTCCCATGGATCCTGAGTTCCATGCTTTCTTAGGTGACGGAGACAGGGAGAACATACACATATTGATATCCAAGTGTTATTATTATCATTATTATTATAAAAAAAAGAATTTTATTAGATAGAAAAAGCGTATTACAGAGAGATGATAGGAAACCTAGCCACAAGCTGGGAACCCACCCATTTTTGAATAAAGATACCTAATCTAAAGAAAAGAGAATTGTCGATTTTATAATTATAACCAAAACTAGCTATACAATTCTGCAACCTCTTTACAAAAGCTATTTTTTCCTCTCCTAGTTCGCCTAGGGTAGTGAAAGCTAGCAGGCCGAGGCCATATCAGTGAACAATACATTTGTCTAGGTATTTGTTTCGTTTCCGCGTAATGGCGTTCGAGATGGCTTGGCCCCGCGAGAAAGCGAATCTCCCGCCACCTGTGAAAGGGGACACCCCAGTAACGTCAAAGCAGACGTCGCGACCGGTCTCCCAATTATACACAAGAATGTCCGCTGGCTGTAAGGAGTTTTCCTTGTCCGAAAAGAAGAGAAATTTGACTTCCTTACGAGAGGGCACCCCAGATCTATAACTCATATCCACGAACACATCCCGGACCAAGTCATGTCTAAACTTGAGGCCCACTTCACTGGCACAATGTAGAGCGTGGTCTCCGAAGGCATCCATTCCCCTCCCGTAACAAGGACATAGTCTATCTTCCTCAAACATAGGTATACCCAACCTGTAACAAAGCACAACCCATAGCTTTGAGAAAGTCTTGGGCATGGTCCAAATTGTTGCATTGCCAAAGGGTTGTGTCACGATCAGTCAGGGTAAAACATCTAAACAAATTCTTCTTAACATCATTAAGATAGAGGACTGCCAATGAGTGCATTGTACGTGGGGTAGTAGCTTGGATGTTGAACGAAGAATTCAAGCCACATACCTGAGTAAAATGGGACAAGACACGCTGGAAACTATGATGAGTACTGGTGGACACCTGAGATCCAAAGATGGTGTGCTGCACCTGTCTAGTATGGACATATGATGCAATATAGATGTAGTGGCTGGTATCCCCCTTTGTGTAAACACCTAAGCCACCATCTTTCATGGGAAATGTCACAATACGTTGCTGCAATGGGGCAAACCATGCACCATCACCTGTGACTAGGTGATTAAGGAACTGCATGAGGTGTTGATCATAGTAAGAAGCAGGCTGTTGGAGGGCCAATGGACTGGTGGTCCTTAGTGTGAAATAGAGCCTGGAGACACCATCACAGTTGAGCAAGAGGAACAACTCACATTGTGGGTCCTGAAGATTCTTCAGTATCTCCATTAGTTGGAGGGTCTTCACCACTCTACCATGCACTAAGACCCTGCAAAACTCTGAGTCCAGGATGACAGGCCCTCCAAGCAGCTTCACCCCTGAACAGGTCTGCTGATGCCTTCAGGAAAGACCCCTTCCACCAAACTTCTGGGATCTGCTGTAGGCCAGAAGATCTCATTTTTGTTGATGTTAAGAAACAACCCTCTCTCCATACCTTCTTTCTGTATGATGTTCAGAGATTTGGCTACTTCAAGAGTGTCTCTTGTAATGGTGCCATCATCAAGGTACCAGGCATGCAAATCAAGTGTATATTCTGAAGCAATTTTAATGATGAGGGGGTGCAATGTCAGGGCAAAAAGTAAGGGCCCAAGGGGATCACCCTGCTGAACTCCTTGAGAAGACAAGAAGGTATTGTTATTGTAATAGAGTTTTGCAGGTTTGGCATAACAAAACTCCACCCACCTAGAGATGCTTGGGCACATGCATCTAACTTCTTTGATCATGGCTGTTCTGTCAAGTATATTGAAAGCATTGCTGAAGTCAATAAGAAGCATGCTCATGTTTGGAGAGTTACCTTGGAGCTCCAGGAGCCTGTTGGGAAAGTGGAGGATGGATTCACTTCCACATTGAACACCCAACCCAAACTGGAAGTCCCCAAGATAGAAGTACATTTCTTTGTTGACTGAGGAGGAAACAAGTTTAGAGTAGAGTCTTCTCGAAATTGTGCCAACTGCAATTGGCGTTAGCCCACCTCTAGGTTTGAGCAAGGGTGTCAGAGGAGCACTCCCCTGCCAGCCACAAGTTAACAACCCCTGTAATGGAGGTTAGGAGCTCCTCTGCAACTGCTGAAGCTGGGCCACACAAGGCAACCATAAGATTATGTTGATCCCTAAAGCTATCTCTTCCACAGGAGGTCCCTTTAGGGAAGCCTTTGATGGCACCCAAGACATCACTTTTGTCCACCCTCGGAGCATCAGTTTGAACTAGGTCTGCAGGGATGGAAGGTGGAGGAGCACATGAGTGCTTTTGACTCAAGTCCAGAAGTGTAGCCTGTGAGTTGGGAGCAATCCCACTAGAGGACATGACCTTAATGACAGCAGTGTACTGGCCATAACTCAGATCCTTTTTGCAGGCATGAAGGTTGGAGCCTCCAGACTTCCTATTGCTGGACTTGCCTTTTTGATTCTGCTTAGACTGGTCAAGAAGGGAGT
This sequence comes from Papaver californicum, assembly GCA_023531435.1. Lineage (NCBI taxonomy): Eukaryota > Viridiplantae > Streptophyta > Magnoliopsida > Ranunculales > Papaveraceae > Papaver > Papaver californicum. Next base: position 780,802 of record JAJJMC010023768.1, on the reverse strand, counting down.
GCACCATGTTGAGGAAGCCCATGTCATTCCATTGGATGAGAACATGGTTAATGCTGGCAGATTGTAACCTTTTCCTTGTCTTTGACCACGCCTCCATAGTGCACTTAGGGATATACATGCTTAAGGTACATACAAGCAAGAGAAGGAGATGCAGTCACACTGACAGGTCCAAGGGGTTGACAATAACCTTGTCAAGAGCAGCTTTTAAAGATATGGAGAAATTAAGCCTACTCTGGGGAAGGATGCTGGAAACAGTAGTCTAATTCTTATGGAAGACCAGGTTGAGCATGTCCAGAGACAAAACAGAAAGAACATCAGGTTCCCCTGTGTCATTTGGCACCATAGATGGTGCTTGGGGTTAATTAAGGCCGTGTATTAAGAAGTCTGCTGTTGAGCCATTGTAAGGATTGGAGATGAACTGTCCTTCATATACCCTGCAAGGTCTTCTCCAAGATAGATATGCATGCATTGAGTGCAAAGCCACATTTTTAGCTTAGATAGGACTGACTCCCAACCATTGTACACAACCAAATCCTTACTGATCCTTTCCATGCAAGTTTGTATGGCCCCCTCAGTTGGAAGGTGCCTGTCAAAGATCTTGAAGGGGCATTGGAAGAAGGACTCATTAGGAGGGACTCCATCATCCCATTCTGCAGAACCTTGTGGGGCAACTGAAGACCTAGTTCTAGGCATGTAATGTGGAGACTGAACCAAGAAAGCTAAAGGGGTAAAATAGAAAAGGCTACAACCACTAAAGTGTCTCTGGAAAGCCGGTGGGAAGCAATTTGCACAAAAATTGGCTGAACCAGCAAAAACCCTAGAAAGAAAATCTACACCGTGTCTGTATATACAAGATTTACTCATAATACTAAATACTTAGAGGAAGATGAAGAGGAAGAAGATGAGACCAGGTTCACCATACCTGAGGAGGGAAAAGAGTGCTTGATTCGTCCAATTTGACCGCAACTCTTCCCCCTGTTCTTCCCTCTTTTCTCCGGCAGCAGATCTTCCCTCTCTTGAAATTGCACCCATATTCATTATTATTATTATTATTACTATTATTTTTTTTTGGTCAACTTCAATTAAAATAATGGGGCTTGATCTCAATCATTCTACTTCATCCTGGCGACAACAAGGAGATACTAGTGCTCCACCAAATCACTTAGAGAAACATAAAAAGTTACAAAAATAAAAACAGAACATGATATGGTGACGATTCCGAGATATGGTGACGACTATCATGTTATTTCTAACACCTGAGTTTTATCCTTTTATTAATAGACCATTTAGTTGGGTTAATCAAATCCTACAACCAAAAAATTTGTTTCCATCTACTTAGGATGGTTAGTGTCATCCTGAATTGTTCACAAGTTTCTAAATTTTGGAGTTTTGTTATTGCTTAAAAATTTTCTCCCTTACCCCCAAACTTAAATTGAACATAGTCCTCGATGTTCTAAAGATAATGAATAAAAGCATGAACAAAGAGAATTACCGAGCAAAGTAAATGAGATATGGAAAGATATTACCAGCATTGTGTACCAAAAGCATATGGGTTGCCTCCCATAGAGCACTAAGTTTAACTTTTTCATCCATAATTGGTTACCTTGCAGATTATTCCTGATACACAGGATCATTCAGTTTTGATTGTTGCATGAGTGGTCAACTCCAAAAATAGGTTCAACCGTTAACTGTTAACTTTGAAAGTTTCTCCATTCTTTAGATTTTCAACTTCTGCTGCGCCATGTGGAAAAACGATTTTGACATAGTATGGTCCTGACCATCGGGATCTTAACTTACCAGGAAAGAGATGTAAACGAGAATTGTACATGAGCACTTTTTGACCAGGTTCAAATGACTTTTGAATAATCGATTTATTATGAAAAAATTTAGTCTTCCCCTTGTATATTTTCATATTTTGGTAAGCATCATTACAAATTTCTTCTAACTCATTGAGTTAAAGTCTATGGTTCACCAGCGGTTGGTAGGTCAAAGTTTAGCCGTTTAATAGCCCAATAAACATGATGTTCTAATTTTACAGGCGAATGAAGGCTTTACCGAAGATAAGTCTATACGGAGACATCCCAAGAGGAGTTTTAAAAGCGGTTCAGTAGGCCCACAAAACTTCTATTAAACGCAAAGACCAGTCTTTCCGAGTGGGATTTACGGACTTTTCCAAGATTTTTTTTATTTTCCTATTAAAAACTTCTACTTGGCCACAAGTTTGTGGGTGGTAAGGTGTAAAAACCTTATGAGATGGAGTACTTTTTCATGAGAGATTCGAAGGAACGATTACAAAAATGGGAACCTCCACTACTAATAATTGCTTTAGGCATACCAAATCGAGAGCGTGGTGATCATTATCTAAAAATTTTGATCACAGCGTAATGAGTAATGTTGTCTCTAACAAATTTGATCACAGCGTGGTGATCATTTATCTTGGTAGCTATAGCTTCAACCCACTTGGACATATAGTCAACAACTAGCAGAATATAAAAGTTTCCAAAAGAGTTAACAAAGGGACCCATAAAATCAATACCCCATACATCAAATATTTATATTATCAAAGATATGATTAAATGGCGTCATATTACGGCGGGTCACTTTCCTAATTTCGGACATCTTTCACAACTTTGAAAAAATTTGTGGGCATCTTTACACAAATACGGCCAATAGAAACCAGATTGCAAGACCTTAGAAGCAGTTTTCTTTGCACTAAAATGACCCCCACAAGCTCCAGAGTGAAAGAAAGTGAGTACACTAGAGATTTCGTTGCCAGGAATACAACGACGGATGATCTGTTCCGGATAATATTTAAATAAGTATGGATCATCCAAGAAAAAAAGTTTGACCTCAGAAAAGAACTTTAATCTATCATGTTTAGACCAATGCTCAGGCATTTGATTAGTTACCAAATAATTAACAATGTGAACAAACCTGGGTAACTAAGAGATGAAAAATAATTGTTCATCAGGGAGTATGTCAAGGACCGGTCTCTCATCATCTCTAGAGTCAACAAGGATACGAGATAAATTGTCGGTTACAATATTTTCAGAACCCTTTTTTTTTTTTTTACGAATATCTAAAGTGAATTCTTGTAACAGTAAAACCCATCTAATCATTCGGGGCTTTGAGTCCTTCTTATACAGAAGATTCTTGAGCGCGACATGGTTAGAGTATACTATCACCTTTGACCCAATGAGGTATGATCCAAATTTATCAAGTGCAAAAATGATGGCTAACAATTCCTTCCCAGTGGTTGTATAGTTTCTCTAGGCATCGTTTAGGGTTTTACTGGCATAATAAATTACAGAAGATGCTTTATCATGTCGTTGGCCAAGGAAAGCGCTGACCGTATAATCAGATGCATCACATATGAGTTTGAATGGGATGTTCTAATCAGGTGGTTGGATAATAGGGGAAGAAGTCAACGATGATTTAAGATCCTCAAAAGCTTTAAAATACACTTCATAAAAAACAAAGGCAGTATCTTTAGCAAGTAGGTTCGACAGAGGTAAGGCAATCTTGCTAAAGTCTTTGATAAAACGACGATAAAATCCAGCATGGCCAAGGAAAGATCTAACATCTATTATGTTTTTAGGTGGCCTTAATTTTAAAATTAGGTCAACTTGGTTCTATGAACTTCTATTCCCTTAGCGGACACCACATGTCCTAACAATATTCCAGATTTAACCATAAAATGACATTTTTCCCAGTTAAGGACTAAGTTATTTTCTTTAAAAATTTCTAGAAATAGGGTAAGGTGGTATAAACATTCATTGAAAGAAGAACCAAAAAATAAAAAATCATCCATAAAGACTTCGAGAAACCGTTCCACCATGTCCGAGAAGATACTTAGCAAGCAACGTTGGAATGTTGCGGGTGCATTGCATAACCCGAAAGGCATACGCCTGTAAGAAAAAATTCCAAATGGACATGTAAAGGTCATTTTATCCTGGTCTTCTGGTGTTATGGGGATTTGGTTATACCCAGAGAATCCGTCTAGAAACAGTAATGGCTATGACCACTTAATCTTTCTAGTATCTGGTCGATGAATGGTAGAGTAAAATGGTCTTTCCTAGTGACTGAGTTCATCTTACGGTAGTCTATACACACTCTTTACCCAGTAGTAACACAGGTAGGATCAATTGATTTTTCTTATTCTCAACTACTGTAATCCCAGACTTTTTTGGGACAACCTGGACGGGGCTGACCCACTTACTATCAGAGATGGGGTATATGATACCTGCATCTAATAACTTGAGTACCTATGTGCGGACAACATCTTTCATGTTGGGGTTCAATCGGCGTTTTATTTCTCTTAGAGTTTTGGCACCTTCCTATAAGTAGATTCGGTGCATACAGTCAGCAGGATTAATATCTTTCAAATATGCTATGGTCCATCCAAGGGAAGTCTTGTTCTATTGGAGAACACTAACTAGTTTACTTTCATGATCAGGCTCTAAGTCAGAGGAAATTATGGAAGGAAGAGTATTCTCATTACTTAGAAACACATATTTCAAAGTATCTGGTAACGGTTTTAATTCAAGGGTGGGAGCCTTAACTAAAGATGGGAAGGGCTTATCTATAGTGGGTGGAAGAGGTTCATGTTTACATTGCCATTTTCCATAATCCAAAATTGGTGCAGAATCTAGCAACGCATTAACTTCTTCAAAATGACTATCCTCATCGTAGTAGGCTCTAAAATAGGCTAAACAGGCCTCTAACCGATCATTAACACTATCGGTTCTAAAAGTGTTCTCAACTAGAAAATCAATCCTGCAAACAGAATCATAGTGGTCATGGTATGAATGGGCTTGGAAGGATTTATAAACATTTACCGAGACTTTTTGATTTCCAAAAGAAAATTTCACTTGACCGTTTTGACAATTGATTATTGCATTAGCAGTTGCTAAGAAAGTTCGACCTAGGATGATTGGAATGTGGATTTCTTGGTCTGAGATAGGTTGAGTGTCTAGAATCCAAAAGTCAAAAGGATATATAAAGTTTTCTACTTGAACCAAAACATCTTCAATAATTCCACGTGGAATCTTGATTGACCTATCGGCTAACCGAAGTGTAATCCTAGTTGGTTTCATCTCCCCTAGTCCAAGTTTTTCGTATACAGAGAATGGAAAAAGATTCAAACTATCCCCAAGATCTAACAACGCATTTTCTATCCGTTGATCGCCTATAGTACAGGTAACAGTAAGACAACCATTATTTTTGAATTTGACTGGGTACTGTTGTAAAAGTATGGAACTAACTTGTTGGCTCAAGAATTCCTTTTTACGCCCACTCATGTCTAATTTTACCATACACATATCCTTTAGGAACTCATAGATTGGCATATGTTTAATTGCATCTAAGAGGGGAAGGTTGATCTTAACCTGCTTAAAGATGTCTAGGATTTCAGCATAGATCCCGAGCTTTTTCTTGGCAAGTCTTTGGGGAAATGGAGTTGGTGGTGTAAATTCTCTCTCAAGGATATTTTCCTCACTTGGATTTGTACATTTCTTAGGCCCATTAGTATCACTAGGAGTTTTGTCAACCTCAGACTCTTTTTCTGCTTGATTACTACCCTTAGGTTGTTCTACCATGTTTTCTACTGTTTTACCACTCCTAAGGGTAATGACTGCTTGAACGTGCTTAATAGAACTACCTGACCCACTTACCTGGTGAACTTCTTTTGTGTTCAGATTTTGTTGGCTAGGAAACGTTCCACTCTCCATATCATTTAACTTTTTTGACAATTGACTAATTTGAGTCTCTAAGTTGCTAATATCTTGAGCATTATTTTTTTGGTTACGTTGAATTATCAGGACGAAGTCATCGAACCTTTGACTGCTCTGGACAGCTTGATTGGCTAAGAGTTTTAGAGATTCTTCTAAATCCATCAACTTTGTATCATCTAGGCTTGGTTCTTGGGCTTGATATGGGTTCTTAGGGAAACCTGACGGTGGATTGCTAGAAGCATTGCCCTGATGGCCCCTTTTGACCATGAGAAATTGGGGTTATGTCTCCATCCATGGTTATAGGTATTAGAATACGGGTCAAACTTGGGTCGACCCTCATATTTAGAGTTTATACACCATGTAAGACACTATCCTGGTCACGAGTAGTTTCACTTGGTAAAATTGAGGCTCATTGTTATAGCCCATACCCTGACTCGACCCTTCTTGGATTCTAATTTCTATGGCGTCTAGAAGCCTAAGAATATCCTAACCATTATAAACTCGATTGACCCTACAAATAGGATTCCTAGTTACGTCTGGTTCTTTCATTGAAGCCCAATGCCTAGTTTTCTCAACTAACTCGATGAAAGAGTCAAAACATTTATCAGGCTCCTTATGAGTAAACTCTCCACCACTCATTGTTTCTACCTTCATACGGGTTTCACTATCTAGGCCCTTATACAATATTTTGGACATATGGGATTTTTCAAAACCATGATGCATACACTAGTATAACAACTCATTAAACCTTTCATCATATTCGTGTAGGTTTTCAACTAATTTTTGCTTAAAGGTTTGAATAGAATGACGAACAGCAACAGTCCTATGGCGTGGGTAAATTTCTTAACGAAACTCTCAACAAGCCCATCCAAGGGGGTGATTGTTTTAGAAGGAATGAAATGATACCACTCTTTGGATTTCTCATCAAAGAAAAGGGAAACAAACACAACCTAAGCACATATACCGAGACATTTGGATAGCTCATGGTACCACAAATCATTTCAAATCCTCTAATATGGGTATATGGATTCTCATTTTCTAATCCCCTAAATGCACGAGGCATGTTAATTGTTCAAGGTTTGATATCAAATTTCCCATTAGAAGTGGGTAAAACTACCCTAGATTCACGTACTACTCTAGAGGGGTTCATACGGTATCTTAGGGTTTTGGTTACCAGGTTTTCATTATTATTATTACCACCCATTGAAGAAAATAAAGATGAACCACCAACAAACGTGCTAGGAGTTGGACTTAAACAATAAAAATCGTTTTCTTCAAGTTCATTTCCTACACGTATCCAATGAGGCATACACAAGCAAAAATACTAGTGGTTAGCAAGAATTGTGTACATGCAAAAATGATGAGTTCACTATTTTAGGTAAGCTTGGTTTACCTTAACAGAATATACTTACAGTCAAATACTACACCAAATCCTGGTTTTTGTGACATTTGGTTTTTCCTCTTTGCAACGGATATAAACGTTGCATACGTTTATCCGTTATTGATAACAAAACATACGTTGCACTAAATCATAATCATTCAAAAGAAAAATAGGTACTAGGATAGGCTTGCCTTTATTAATATAGTTAAGGGCTTAAATGTCTTTTGGAACCTTATTATCCCTTATTATATCCCTTCTTCCTCTGTTATTTTATTTTATCTTATTTCTTATCTCTCATCGAGTTCTCTCCTCTTCCCATTTTTTCTTCACATCTAACCTAAACCGAGATCTGCAAAATTAAATCCAAGTTTTTAGAAATCAAAACCTATTTCTCCTAAACCTTCAAACCCATCTATCTAAAATCTTTCAATAACCCAAACCCTATAAATCACTTTCTTCTCTAAAGTTTAATGATTATGTGAGGTGTATTTGGTTCCAACCTGAAGTTTCTTTCTCTAGCGATGAACTAATGGATCCCGCATGGTATAACTCTAATCTTCTCAGTTGTTTCTATTATTGCTTTATTTTGACCTAATTTTATGAATAACATCTTTTGGTAGGTACTATTCTATACAGATTTTGCATTTTTTTTTACTGTTTGTTGGAGTTTTAAATTAGAGAAAATAACGATTTAGTCCAAAAACGTTAAGAAATAGAAAGTTTAGTCCTAACCCATTCAACTAGGTACAATTTAGTCATTTATTTATTTGAAATATGGAAAGTACACAAATAACCTTCCTTATATACAGTTTAGTCCAAATATTTACAGTTTAGTCTAAAGTGACTCATGATGATGTCAACAATTTTGAATAATATAAAAATATATTTTTTTTTTATGTTTTAATCCGCTCATCCAAAATTCGCAAACTTTATGTATTCGGAAAGCTCTTTCCGGGATCTACAAAAAGAGTACCCATATGACTATATAATTTTTATTTTTTAAATTTTTTATTTTCTCTTCATGGTTATCTCATCTGCATTTTTTTGTACACATGCATAAAATTTTAATAAGCTTATGAAGTCATTTTTTCACATGTGCACCACTTTGTACACCCCTACAAAACGTGTATGAAACTAATTATTCATAACCACACACTTAGACTTACTTTTTCATGGGAATTACACTGGTGCACCAATATGTACACACCTACAAAACATGCATAAAAACCGATCATTCATAACCACACAAACCCACTGTTTCATAGATATTACACCGGTGCACCAATATGTACACCCCTGCAAAACATGCATAAAACCGATCATTTATACCCACACACATACCTATTTTTCATGGAAAATACACTGGTGCACCAATATGTACACCCC
>JAJJMC010023768.1:698182-772293 GCA_023531435.1 Papaver californicum | reverse complement strand
ACCTATTTTTCATGGAAAATACACTGGTGCACCAATATGTACACCCCTATAAAACATGGAACAAATCAACTATATTCACCTACAAACAAATCTATGTCATGGAAATTACACTGGTGCACCAGTAGGTACACACCTACCATATTGAATAAACATAACATGGAAACTCAGATGGATTTGAACCATCAACCTCTGCAAACCTTGTGATAGGATATAATACAGTTCTGTACTACTAATAATCATCATGTGTACAACTATGTACACATTAATAATCAACATGTGCACAATTATGTAAACACTAACAATCAACAAGTGTACAACTATGGACACATTAACAATCTACATGTGTGTAATTATGTACACATTAAAAATCAACATGTGCGCAATTATGATCAACATGTGTACAATTATGTGCACATTAACTAGCAGGTGTACAACTATGTGCACATTAACAATCAACGGGTGTACAACAATGTGCGCATTAAAAGTCAACATGTGTAGAAATATGTACACATTAAGAATCAACATGTGTATAACTATGTACACATTAATAATTCAATATCAAAACAGCTGAAAGTTAGATTTTGCTAAAGATTTATGAACTTCCATACACGTGTGATTGAATTACCTAGTCACATGCATATAAATGCTACTCCAAAATCTAGGAATATGCTTGGAATATGCAGCGTAATTAATTCCCACAATATCACACCAAAACTGTACACAAAAATTTCAGGCCAATTCATGTATTTTCATGTTAATGTTGAATAACTGAAAGAAGACCAATCATACTGATGTATGCATACCTGTATTTGAGATGGACTTGAGCACTCAAAACGCAGTCCTGACGAGTTAACATATAAAATAGATATCTTGTCTGCTCGTCTTCTTCTCTTATGAAGCTTGGAAGTGCACCAACTTCAATAATATCAGAAAGTAGAGTGGAATCTTGTGGGCTAAAATATGCAAAGAACTACATAGTATCATGAATTGAACATGGCAGAAAGACTGATTGTCCATTTGAAAAAGAAGTGCAAACAATATTTTTCTTCCGCAAGCGGAGGTCTTTTTACGGATGGATTCACGAATACAAACATTTGCGTTATACCTTAAAATTCCAAAATACTATAATGAGGATAAAAAAATATTAACACGGTAAAAGTAATAAAAAACAACAACACTATAAAAACATACGACTTCAACTTCACTAGAATGAAAAGGCTCAGGTACCCCTTGTACAACTACATTTTTTAAGAATAAATGAGATCTGATACATTTGAAAAGGATTCACCTTCAAAATAATGCATGTCACTACCATTCTGCACCACAACTGGTTTATAATGACAGCTGATATTCGACTGAATACATACTATATGATCTAGCAAATGAATAGACGACAACTATGTCAGGTCGCACAAAGAGGTATCAATCAACAAGTATGAAAAAAAATTCAGCTGGATATGAAAATACATGGAAAATAATAAAAACAAAAACGCTTGCATGAGCGACAACAGAACCAAAACATTAAGAATTAAAACCATATCTCTAATCTAGATATTTTGAAATTAATATCTAATATCAGCAAACATAAAAAAAACAAACAAAAAAAAGTACATGATGTACAAGCTTCAACAGTTCAACTAGTTAATGAATTACAAATAAAAGAAAGTACACCTGAGAATTTTAGTTAAAACAATATAATTAAGATTTGAAAGGATAAGTTATGCCAAGTAGTACCGTTCCGAAGATATACCATGATGCCCTTGCTATTTAAGAGCGAAACTTCTGTAATTAGATTTGCAAATTAAATATCTCCACTTTCGCCAAAACATTGACATCAATACCAAAGTAGAACTTTCTGCAGATTCATATACATAGTAGCTTTAAAATCACCATAAATTAGTTAGTAACCCCACTTTTCAAAACTCTAAAATGTAAGTATAATCAGATATTGGAGACAATATACAACCAAATCGCAAACAAATGGGAAGAACCACCAATCAACATCGAATAATCAATATGAAATTGATTGAGTTCAGATAGATTCCAAAACCTTCAGTAAAACCCCCTAATTTATGAAACTAACCCTTAACTAAATATCTACAATATAAAAATTGAAGAAACAATTTGTTCAATCACGTAAAAAAGGTAAAACCGAAAAATTAAATATAAGAGTTTGGAATCTTTTTCTTACTGTCGTGATTATTCAATTTCAACATGCCCTAATCCATTCAAATGAAACCCAGGTTATAATTTCATTCCTCGTTTCATAAACTTGACAAACTATCTATCCTCATCTTCCATACATTGCGACCATCCATAGGACCCAAGCTTGCCGGCAGTTTCTCCCCTTTTCAATCTTACAGATCAAATCACATCTTTCTTTATCTCTGTTGCTTTCTTGCTCACTCCAAACTCGGTCTCTAATTTCTCCTCTTGTTCTTGGAATCATGCTTCTTGGTTTAACCATATCTTGAACCTGAGCTTTGCCGGAAGTGAGAACCTAATGAAGACAAGTCACTACTGCCGTTTGGTTTCAACAAGAGAGGAAGAATTTACTGCCAGCGTGATACTTTTGATATAATGGTTAGGAAAGATATCGTTCGCTCGGACTTGTGAAAACTGATTTTAGATTTAATAAACTAATTTTTAAACTAGAAAATATACACAAAAGATGAAAATAATATTCACAAATACTGAAGTTATGGATTTCACCATTAACCAATTAAAGTGATTCAATCTAATCAATATTCATGCAATTTTTTACATTTAAAGTGATTATAATACATTACAAAAGTAGATTCTCAAAATAACAATTGTATAACAAAAACATGGAACATCAAAAACATAGGACAAGCAAGTACCATCTAACAAAATCAAAACTGTTTAATAAAAATCGTTAAAGCAATTTTTAATTAAAGCAAATAATCATAAAAGAAATTGCAAAAAACAATTAAAATATAAAAATATACCACTTTTCTTAGAACAATGTCTTCCTCCATCACCTCAGCAAAAGGGTTTAGCTCTTCATGTTGAAAACACCCTCAAAATATTGGTACATAGCTCAAAGTGTTTACAAATGATGAAAAAAAGTGAAAATGATGAAAACAACAAGTTTGCAACGTTTATAAACGTTATAGACTCACCGTTATAGAAGAAAAAGTGTTTCACTGAAAATAAATGTTGCAAATGAAGATAAATGTTGCAAAGTTAAAAGTTTTAGCATCAAGAGCAGATTTTTTTTCTGAATTTTTATTTCTTCGTTTCTGGCCTTTCCATCCCCACAGAACTCTTCCCATCTTCTTGTATTTGTAGTATGACAACAATTAGAACCCAGATCCTCTCTCAAATCTTCACGAATATTTTTCTTTCAATGAAATTCTCACGGGATTATCTTCTTTCTCTACTGAACTCGATATATCTCTTCTGTATGCCCTGATTTCTTTCCCTTTTTCATAGTTCGACAAATACACAAATCTTGAGGAGATAAAATCTTCTTTATATACAGAAAAATCAAGTTTTCCTGAAATTTATATCTTCCTTCCTGATTTAGCAAGAATCACATATTTGTCGTGATTTTGTTGTGCACACGATTGGAAAGAATATGTCATTGTATTAACTGTCCAGAATCCCAAAAATATCTCTCAAATCACGTATCACTCTTCACAGCCATGAACTCCCAACAAAATTCATTTTTGAATTTCAAAAGGTTGGTGCCCTGAACCAAAAAATGGATGCCTTCATCAAATCCAAGGGGGTGCCTTTAACAATTTCCTGGGGTTCCTTTAACACTTTTAAAGGGTATTTTTAGCACTTTTCAAGCCTAATTTTCCACGACCGTTTATTCCGTAAAAATAGCTAAAAACATAGAAAATGATAATATTAGTACAACAATTGAGAAAAAGCAATATAGATATGAGAACAAATAAGACACAAAAACGTGTCCATAAAATACCCCCAAACTTATTATTTGCTAGTCCTCGAGCAAAACTAATCTAGAAATAAAAATAAATCCTAACTCAGTTTCGCAGGCATCGTGGTTGCACTTAGCGTGTGCAATAAGCCTTTAAACCCATAGGTGTCCCTATCGGACGAGTTTTGTCTCGTGGGGTTTTACAAGAGATATACCCACAAAACCTTTACTCCAAACCCTATCTACTTGTGAACGATTTAGGGTAGACACTAAACAAGCTATTTAGTTGGCATACTAAATTCTTCGGCTATGGGAATTATTACCCTATATGAGTCCAATTGTTGTCACGAGTTTGCACTCAACATAATAAATTCATACAAGAAATTCAAAACTCTACTTAGATAGTCATTCAACCACGATACTCAGAATCTATCAAAGTAAAATCACATGAAAATATTTAGAAGATGGATATGGACAAAATGAAGTTCGCGCATGTTGACTAAGGTGAACGGTGTTTCCCATATCTGGATGAAGGTCAGTGCCAGGATGAATCCTAATGGATTGAGATATGCTCCCACTAGTCTTACTCCTTATACTAATATCGACTCAGCTGATATATACAAGGGTTCAACGGTCGATTTATTGAAAATAAATAATAATTTATTATTTTAAATGTACTAACAACAAATTGGATCAAATGAATCCAAACACATGCTTCTTATCATCATCGTAAATGATAGTCCTCATGGATCCTGTGTTCCATGCTTGCTTAGGCGATGTAGACATGGAGAACACACACATATTGCTACCAAAATGTCAATACTCGATTTTTTTTATATAATAATAATGATAATAATACAATGATGGGGCTTGATCTCAAACACTCTACTTCATCCGGGGGGTGATAGCAATTCGATATTGGTGCCCCACCAATCACTTAGAGAAACACAAAAATTGAAAAAATAAAAATAGAAAGTGATATGGTCGAGATAGATTTCGAGATATGGTGACAACTGTCATGTTATTTCTAACACCTGAGCTAGTTATCCTTTTATGAATAGACCATTTAGCTGGGCACACCAATTCCTATAGAAAAAGAGTTAAGTTTCCATCTACCAAGAATGGTTAGTGTCATCCTGAATTGTTCACAAGTTTCTAGACTTTGGAGTTTCATATTTCAACTTAAAAGTTTCTCCCTTACCCCCAAACTTAAATCTAACATTGTCCTCAATATTCTAAAGCTGAATGATTAAAAGAATGAGCAAGGAAAAACTGTTACCAATCCAAGGCAAGGAGTTAAGGAAAGATATTACCGTTTAACATGAGCATGGGTTACCTCCCAAGAAGTGCTAAGTTTAAAGTCTTCATCCAGACTTTGAAAAGAATTAGTCACCTCATAAAACAATATAACAATAGTCGGAACAACTGTGGGTCATTTGAATAAAATAATGCTATCCAAAATAGAAGGAAACTACAGCATACCCAGAAAGTGAACAAACAGAGTACAACCTTATCCCTATCTAGTGTCTTGTTTAAGACAACTACATCTAGTTGAGTTTCAAGTTCGGTCTCTATGAAAGGGTCTAGATAAATCTCTTTAGGTTGAATTTTTCATAGGTAGGATCCAGAGGATCAGGTTGTAGAGTCTGGAAAAACTCAATAATAAATTTAAGGCACATAATAATAACCTGAATAATTGAGGATCCTCAATTTCAATCAGATTTGACACACACTGTTGACTACTATGAAAATGGTGGTCATTCTTAAGCAAATGTGTCGATTCTAATCTCCTAAAGTAATTAGGCTTAGTCTCAAAACTTGATACTTGACACATTTGAAATTCAAACGTTCCCACATACGGAAGAAAATGTTTTGGTGGGAAAACAAAGTCAATCTTGGTATTAGTTCCTAGTTAAGCCACATCGACCATATGATGGGTTTCTAACAACTGAACCTCTTTTTGGACATCAACAGGCTCAGAGAATCCAGTTTGAAGATGATCCTGAAAAATGGTAGAGGTGCAAATGTCAAGTCTCAGGACAAACTCGTTCCTCTAAACCATTATCGGCTTCAAAGCAAGAAAATTCTACACCGTCTAAAATAGTGGTATCTTTAGTCAAATCCTCTTCCTTTTGAATAGGTGAATAATCATTAAAATTATTTGGATTTGAACCAGAAATAACACTATCATCATGAAGCACAATTGGAGTGACAATTTCTTGATCACTCTTCCTGTATATTTCAAGTTCTTCACCAATACTATCCTCCTCATCATAATAATATGAAGATGTTTGAACCTCGTCTAAATAAGTAGTGTTACCAATTCTATCCTCGTCCACTTGACTAGGCGAATAATTATCAAGGGTAGCACTATATTGGAAATTAAGATCATTTTGAGCAATATTATTCTTTGCAGAACTTTCGTTCACAATTAATACGAACCTATTTGTATTCTCAGTCAAATGCTTTATGATTCTTCTTGTATCCTCACTCAACTCCTTGATGGAATTCTCTAGAGAAACAACTAGATCATAAGGAGTGCTAGATTGCAACTGCTCGTGTGATTCTTCTAGAGAAAAAGTTGAACTACTATTTTGTTCCTCTCACACTTAATCAAAACCTTCTTGTGTCCTCAATCAACTCCTTGATGGAATTCGCTAAAGAAACAATTGGATCATAAGGAGTACTAGATCGCAATTTCTCGTGTGATTCTTCTAAAGGAATAATAGGTTCATTATAAGTACTAGATTGTATCTGCTTTAGGGAATCCCTCCAAGACAAAGAACTCGAATTTTGCTCATTTTCATCTTCATAAGACGGGTGCGTATATGAATAGTAATTGGGATCACCCTGGTATGAGCAATAACCTCCAAAAGGTTGGTGGTATTTCCGACTACTATCCACACCATGTTGATAGTACGGATAATGTCTATTTTGAAATTCAGTCAGATATTCATTGTATTGGTCTTCATAATACCAGTTCGTCATTTTCTAACAAAAACTTCCTAATATATTTACAAAAAATCTAAGAAAATAAATCCTAACATGAAGGGGGTTCTAAACATAAACAATCAAAGCCGACTCAACCAAATCAAACCTATTGAATCTAGCAAACAAAAAGTATGATGGCTCCATTTAGATTGTTTCTAGAACAAATTTTGTTCTTCCAAAAGGCAACTAATGAATAATTACGTTTAAGCAATGAATAATTACGTTTATATAATATCTCAATTCTTTCCTGAAACCTCTCAGTCCTAGCTTTCAAATCCTGAAACGACATCTCGATCTTAGTTGACTCTCTCAACAAGACTTTCTCCTCCTCCAATATGACTTTCGAAGAAGGAATATATTAGCTATGATGGCCGCATGGTCTATTTCAATGATATCAAGACGCCGACGAAGCCATCCTACGTTGAACTTCAAAACTTCCCAATTGGCTATCATCTCATCCCACTTTTGTATCTCCTGGAAAGTAACTTCACGAATTCATGCCTTGCTCATGTCATCAATTATGGGAAGAAGACCATCAACCATTGTTATCAGAATAGGAGAAAATCCTTTCAACAGCTCTGAAGTCGCAATGTGACCGCATCGCCTCCAAAGTTTGGTGTAAACAGATGAATAACACTTTGGAACTATAAATCCTCCCATAATATGGTGCTTACGAGATAGAGACTTTATGTGCATATCGAAGGGAAGACCCGCAATTGGATATGCATGAATGGTAAGACTAAGATAACTGATTGAGAGATTGACTGGTGGGCCAAGAGAATATCCAACCTCAACATTAATGTTCTTATCTTCCTCAGCAGGAGAGGACCCTATGAATTTCCTCTTTCCTATGTACGTATCTACTATCTCTATATCTTGTCGACAATATCAAATCATACACTTGTACCGGGATATTTTCTCAGAATAATAGGTGAACAACAAAAAAAAGGAAGTAACTTCCAGTAGCAGGTCGGCTAGACCCTGTAACGTTTGAAGAGGAACTACCTTTCTTGACGGTCCTAACTCTCAACATGTATGGGGCCTTCTTAACCTATGGTTCCTGAAAAAGAAATGAATGATCATCAAGATTGTGAAACGATTATTCATAAGTAATAAGGAGCATATAAGTGGGGAAGAACTCCTTTACAGGACTAGGTACCCATGAGTTGTGCTTAACAAGAAGATGATCCTGATCTGATCCGTTGTTATCATATTGATAGACACATTTGTGTCTTATTTGAGCTCATATTAATATATTGTTACTCTTCATTTTGTACTTATAATGTCATTTTATTATATTTGAATGTATTTTTGGAAGAATAAACAAGTGCGGAAAATTGGGCTTAAAACTGTTAAAGGCACCCAAAATGAATAAAGGCACCAGAGATTTGGTTAAAGGCATCCACTTCCTACATTTCAAATTTAATTTTTGGCGGGAAATTTTATTTTTCGACCTGTGAAGAAATTTTGGGCGATAAATTTGGAAATTCTAAGAGTTTTAAAACAAAGATATCCTCTTGCCTTATATGTAGGAGAGTATACATGATTTGGAAGACTTAAAATAGAAATAAAATCCCACCTTCACGTGAAATCCATTCCTCTCTGTTTTATTTCGGGAATCAAATATTGTGTGATTCGGTTTTTGATCTTGTTGTTATCTGGTTCGTTAACAATTGGGAAAACTAGGGAAACAATATCATCGAGACTTGATTACATAGCTGCCAGGTGCTGTTTAAGGAAGAAAAAAAAAAATTCTCCGTTTTAAAACAGGGAATCATGTGACTTTGTTCCTATGGAAGTGTAATTAAATATAAATTGCACATGGAAGGACGAAAATTACGATATTTTCTCTGCCCCTCGGGTTCGTACACTGACATAGGATTCGGTGGCCTGATTCGACTATAACTGATTCATCCCCCGTCTGGAACAGGAGGTAAGACTCTAAACCACCCATGAATCCCCTGTCAGTGGGTTTTTTTATTCTTTCGTAATGCATATATGTTGAGGACTTGAATACGGAATTTACTTTTCTAGTAAAGGGCAGAAACTGGCCATATAAGATAAGGGTTCGGATTTTATCATCGTATCCGTTCTGCCCGACTTAAGAACACGTTACTTACGCGAACCTAAGCCTAAAATTTGACTAGAAAGAGACTTAAAGGGTAACTAGCTTATTGGAAAGTCATTAAAAAGGACTGTATTGGTTACTCTTTTAGCTTAACTCAAAGTTAAGGAAGATTATTTTAAGTAGATTTGAGCCTCCTTGTAACCCAATGAACCGTTGCCAAAGAGGCAGGGTTATCAAAGCTCATTAGAACTTATCCTGTTTCTATTCGACTTAATCTAATTCAGATCGTTCTAAGAGATTTTTAAAACTATAACTAGTTGCCTTTTGGAAGAATAAAAGCTGGTCTAGAAATAATCTAAGTGGAGTCATCATGAGTTTTATTTGCTAGATTCAATAGGTTTGATTTGGTTGATTCTGCCTTGTTTGTGTTTGTTTAGAACCTCTTCCGGTAGGATTTATTTTTAGAGTTTATTTTTGTAAATATATTAGGAAGTTTTTGTTATAAAATGTTGAACAGGTATTATGAAGACCAATATAATGAATATCCGACTGAATTTCAAAATAGACATTATCCATACTATCAACATGGTGTGGATATTAGTGGGGTCCACCACCAACCTTTTGGAAGTTATTGCTCATACAAGGGTGATCAAAATTACTATTCATATACACACCCGTCTTATGAAGATGAAAATGAGCAAAATTCGAGTTATTTGTATTGGAGGGATGCCCTAAAGCATGTGCAATCTAGTACTTATAATGAACCTATTATGCCTCTAGAAGAATTATTGGAGCAGTTGCGATGTAGTACTCCATACGATCCATTTGTTTCTCTAGAGAATTCCATCAAAGAATTGACTGAGGATACAAGGAGGTTCGGATTAAGTGTGAGAGGAACAAATAGTAGTCCAACTCCTCTAGAAGAATCACAGAGCAGTTGCGATATAATACTCCTTTCCATTTGTTTTTCTAAAAGAATCCCTCAAGGAGTTGACTGAGAATACAAAAAGGTTCAGATTAAGTTGGGGGGTGGGGGGCTGGCTCTGTCCAGAAAGAAAAAAGTCAAAAAAATCATAAAATCTGCTTACGAACGTGATGAAGAAGATGAAGAAATCGTTGCTACAAGGTTGAAGTTTTCGTGGCCAAAAAGTTGAAGATTCTGTTGCTAAAACTTTTAACTTTGCAACATTTATCTTCACTTTACAACATTTATCTTCAGTGAAACACTTTTCCCTCTGTAACAATGAGTCTGTAACGCTTATAAACGTTGCAAACTCGTTGTTTTCATTATTTTCACTCTTTTTCATCGTTTGTATACACTTTGAGCCATGAACCATTATTTTGTGCAAGTGATTAATAAGAATAGCTAAACCCCTTTGATGAGGCGATGGAGGAATCCATTGTTCCCAGAAAAGTGGTATATTTCTATTTTAATTGATTTTTGTAATTTCTTTTATGATTATTTGTTTTGATTAAAAAATTGATTTAAGGATTTTTATTAAGCAGTTGTGATATCTTTTGATAGAGCATGCTTATCCTAGGGTTTTTGATGTTCTATACTTTCGATTTATAATTTTTACTTTGAAAATCCACTTTTGCAACATATTAGCATCACTTTAAACATAAAGAATTGCATGTATATTGATTAGATTGAATCACTTTAATTGGTTAATGGTGAAATCCATAACCTCAGCATTTGTGAATATTATTTTTATTTTTTGTATATATTTTTAGTTCAAAATTAGTCTATTAAATCTAAAATCAATCTTCACAAGTCCAAGCGAATGATACTTTATTTACCATAACTACAAACTACATCAATGCTGTAGGAAGCAACCAAGCTCTGTAAGTGTTGAGGATGGCGAGGCCAGTGAGAAGAAGAACGCTACAATAATCTGTTCATTTAAATAGGGGATAGGTGGAAACCCTAAATCTTGAATTTCAAATAATTCAACGTTGACTCCTGCTGAAGGGGAAGGATCTGAACTTAGTCAACACGATTCCAAATCTGACCATTTGAATTTTAACGAAGCATATAAAAATCCTGCTGACGGAGAAAGCTTCATCAGATAAAGAGACCATGGTTGAACATACATCTCACTCCAAGTATCAGCCATGCTTTTCTCTGCTCACGTGCAAACAAACATTCTTGGAAATAACGTGGACACTTACTAATCCTAGCTAGGGTTAATGCTAAAGGACGCATACCTCAAACACTCGAGAATCTAAGTACATTTACCCATACTCTTAAGATTTTAATTATACTTATACAACTGTTATAAGAATATTATCACCATCTAGTGCTTACTGTGCAACATTATTGTTCCTCGCAACAGGATGGTGAGTTTTGACAAGGGCTAGAATTATAAAATTGCCCTTTTCCTCGCAACAGGAACATAAAAGTACATATGCATATTTATGCGCATGCTTCTATCTCTATATCAAAAAACGAAGTACTGTATCTTTATTAATATTCCATAAGTGAATTAAGAATACAATCTTCATAAATAGCTACATATATTTTAAACTTATACTGTAGTCTCTTAAAACACTCACAATATCTATGCCATTTAAACCAGTCTCGAGTCACATATATTCCACGGCTGAATTCCTCGAACTTGTCTTAAATGCACATCTGTCGTCCTCGCTCTATTAAATATGCCACTTTAGCATTATTCTCAAAGGTGTGCCATAAAATACACAATTTTCCTCTTAAACGCGCCACAATCTAAGAGCGATGCCTCTAAAAGAGAACATTGTGCCTTAGCGCTAGGATAACCCTAGATCCTCTATGCTAGCGTCTAGGCTAACATTATCCCTTTACCTTAAGCGCTAACTACCTTGGTCGCATCCTCGAGGACGCGCCATACCTAAGCGCTACAGCGCTAGCTAAACCTAGGTTGCGCCTTCAGGGGCGCTCCATTCCCTTTGCTCTAAGCGCAAAATAGCGCTAGCTAACCAGAGCACAGTCCTGAGGACGCGCCACTCCTAGCGCTAACAACGCCAACTATTTAGGTACGTCCCTCAGGGATGCGCCACTCCAAAGTTCTAACAGTGCTAACTATTTAGGCACATCCCTCAGGAACGTGCCACTCCAAAACGCTAACAACGCTAACTCTAGGGCACGTCCCTCAAGGATGCGCCATGCCTAAGTGCAACCAGCGCTAACTATTTAGGCACGTCCCTATGGGACGCGCCATTCCTTTGCGCCCCGCGCTAACCTAAGTGCTAAAAGTGCTAACTATCTAGGGCACGTCCCCCTGGGACACACTATTCTTTTGCGCAACCAACGCTAAATATCAGGCCATGTCCATTAGGGACACGCTATTTATTTGCGCTACTAGTGATAACCATTTAGGGCACGTCCCTTGAGGATGCACCACTCCTAAGCGCTCAGCGCTAGCAAGTCTAGGCCACGTCCCATGGGGACGTGCCATTCCTTTGCGCTCAAACACATTATCCAATTTAGGTTGCATCCCTTGGGGACACGCCATTATTTCGATTGCTAGCCTAATGCTAGCGCTATCCCTATATGGCTATCTATACAATCTTATTCTTAAATGTGCCACGACTGGACTTTAAGAACCTTTACACAACCCTGGCTTCAAGTTTTATGCCATGTCATCTCTAAGCTAAGATCTGGATATTAAAACAACCATGTTATTCCTAAGATGGTGCATAGCCACCAAACTTACAATATTTGACAGTAATCAGTCTGATTACCAAGCTAGTGAGTTGCGAAATTTGCCTCACCTACTTAGAAAGTCATTGACTTGACTTGGCCTAACCAAAAGTGATAGTCCACGTGTAACTCCCGTAATTTTTTTGCATGAAGCTTACTTAAGGACGCGTCATGGCATGGGTTGAAGCTTCACCCTAATATTATAAAGCCCGCTTAGGATTGCATCATGGTGTTGAGGCCTTGACCACGAAATATAGTGTTAAGGACCTATTACGCGTGATGCGTATTTGAGGAAGCATGATTCAACGCATCACTGAGCCAAAGTCGCGTAAGTGAGAGCATCATAGTGTTAATGCACTATTATGCCGTGATGCATGATTCAATGCATCACTAAGCAAAAGTTGCATAAGTAAGAGCATCATAGTGCTAATTCACTATTATGCCTGATGCATCACCAAGCCAATGTTACGTAGTGAGAGTGCATCATAGTGCTAAGGCACTATTGTGCCGTGATGCATTATTGAGAATACATCACTGACCAATGTTGCTATTCGAGAGAGCATCATAGTGCTAATGCACTATTATGCCGTGATGCATGACTCAATGCAGCACTAAGCCAATGCTGCGTAATAGAGAGTGCATCATAGTGCTAAGGCACAATATTGCCGTGATGCATTATTGAGAATGCATCACCGAGCCAAGAATGCATCACCGTGATGCATTAGCATGTTTACTTGTAGCTTACCTGAGAATGCTTCGCTTGGCTTTGGCAAGAAAACTTCATTTCGGCCTTGTGCAGTCAATGGATGTCAATTCCTATTCTTACATTTATTTGTAAAAATGCGAATAAAACATATATAGGGAGGGAGCTTTGCTTGAATGTGCATGAGCGGTAATGCACATAAAAATGCGATGTAACCTATACGTTGGAGCATACTTGATACATAAGAATCAATATGCTTGTACCTTAACCGATGAAGCTTGAATGTGCATGAGCGGCAATGCACATATAGTGTGCGAAGTGGCCAATATGTTGGATCATACTTGATGGATAAGCATCAATATGGTTGTAGCTTAACCCATGAAGCTTGAATGTGCATGAGCGGTAATGCACATATATATATATATGCTATGTGGCCTATACGTTGGAACATACTTGATGCTAAAACATCAAAATGCAGATAGCTTATCCTATAAAGCTTGAATTGTGCGAAAGCATCATTCAATCATGCTACGTACTTGAGAATGCATATTTGCATAATAAATAACGGTAATTATGCACAAGTTAGTGCATACCTTGCGAAAGTCCTTCGGCCTATACGGTCTAGGTTTTGCTTGACCTTTGGCCTTGCGATGAAGTTGGAATCGAAGTTGACCTTGCCTTAATAGGCTTAAGTTGCTTGTTCCTTTTGAATTGACCCTTTGATGAACTACGGTCATGCTTGATCCCTTCAAGGTATGGGTTAGGTACGTAGGCAGCCGCAATGCAATGCATTGAGGTGCAGCACCTTGCCGCTCATATCATCTAATTTAGAGGTGATTGTGACATTATGATAACTCGTATCATCTATCTTGGCAATGCTAAGTCATGAGATGATTGCTGCCACACTTGATGAGGTAGTTGCAATTTCATTTGATGAATGTTCGTACTTCCTATCATGCTATTCGGTATGAACGAAATATGTTTGGTTGCTGCACTCTTGGCAAGAGCAAGATCAGTGCATGCACCCAGTGCTTAGTCAAAGCAGAGTTGATGAAGCGAAAAATAGGCTTGAAATAGCCTAGGTTCTAGTCCAAGGCATGAGTTAGGCCTGGACAATGCTCGAAAGTATGTGATGCTTTCCAAAGGCATTCACCATTCGCTTTTATAACCTTGCACCCTTAGCAGAACAAGGGTGATGTATAACGATATAAACGTAGCTTGAATGATGTGGGAACTACGTTTCGAGTATAATGCTTACAAGGCATGCTGAGGAAAGAAAATATACCAGCATACGCAGTGAGGAGTTAAGCTCTAAGGTCCGGTTACTCTCTTTTAGTCGCGCATCAGGGAGTTCTCGCCTGCCCAGCGCAACGCGCCAGGAGGCAAAAAACTTCGGTCCGTGATAGATGGTATCAGAGCAAGTTCGGAGAAAACACTAGGGACTGTGAGTTTTTGACTCGTCAGTGAGTATTTATAATATGACTACAAAATTTTCATTCAAGGGAAATAAAAAAAGTTGGAAGAGTAGGCCAACTGTTGTGCAAAAATAGGGTGGATAAATCAGGCCAAGTGCCTATTCAAAAATAAATCGTAACTTGCTAGTTACTCTTCTAAGATTTTGGAGGAGCTTCACCTAGTTCTTTGAGTTTGCCAGAAAACCCGTTTGGAACGGTGGCTGGTATCCGACTACCCTTGGCACGGGACTGATCATCCCCACCCGTCGCTGGAACGCGTTGTCAGGTTGGATAACACCCACTTACGAGTGGAAGATCGTCCGGGACGATGGCTTGTATCCGACTGTACTGGCATTAGTTTTGGTCCTCACAATACTAAGCTAGGAACTGCTTATCAATTTGTGATGACTCTTTTCAACTTCTGTGAACTTTGAGGATTCTAAAGTGTATGAAATGGGACGTCCACTTAAGATCTCGTGTTGAGTAAATTCTTTTGCATTAAGCATGTGGTATGGGATGCATGTTTAGAGATCTAATTTGATTTTTCTCAGTAGAATTATAAAACCTTTGCTGATCCTCGAGCATGCGAAATGGGACGTATGTTCGAAAGGTCTCAATTGGCGTTTATGGAAATTGTGGGCCCTATTAGGATTCTGGGATATGTGGTATGGGACGCATATTCAGAAGGTTCTAATTTGTTCTCATTAACAAACATTGGACCCTTGCGAGATGTATGTGCATCATGGAATGGTACATATGCATAGGAAACCTTAATCGATGAAGCTTGTCCACAATAGTTTTTGAGTTAAATTTCAAGGAAGAAATTCTTTGAAGGTGGTAAGAATGTAACACCCACAATTTTTTTGCATGAAGCTTACTCAAGGACGCGTCATGGCCTGGGTTGAAGCTTCACCCTAATCTTATAAAGATCGCTTAAGATTGCATCATGGTGTTGATGCCTTGACCCCGAAATATAGTGTTAAGGCCCTATTACGCGTGATGCGTATTTGAGGAAGCATGATTCAACACATCACTGATCCAAAGTCGCGTAAGTGAGAGCATCATAGTACTAATGCACTATTATGTCGTGATACATGATTCAATGCATCACTGAGCCAAAGTTGTGTAAGTAAGAGCATCATAATGCTATTTTACTATTATGCCGTGATGCATAATTGAAAATGCATCACCAAGCCAATGTTGCGTAGTGAGAGTGCATCATAATGCTAAGGCACTATTGTTCCTTGATGCATTATTGAGAATGCATCACTGACCAATGTTGCTATTCGAGAGAGCATCATAGTGCTAATGCACTATTATACCGTGATGCATGATTCAATGCATCACTAAGCCAATGCTGCGTAAGAGAGAGTGCATCATAGTGCTAAGGAACTATTATGCCATGATGCATTATTGAGAATGCATCACCGAGCCAAGAATGCATCACTGTGATGCATTAGCGTGTTCATTTGTAGCTTACTTGAGAATGCTTCACTTGGCTTTGGCAAGAAAACTTCATTTCGGCCTTGTGCAGTCGATTGATGTCACTTCCTATTCATATAACCCAGCGCAACGCGCCAGGAGGCAAAATTTTCCGGTCTGTGACACCACGACTCCTCTATTTCTACGAGATATCAAATACAAAACATGGGGGGATTCTCATTGGGGTATTTTTCTAACGGTCTACGAAAATCTTGCGTTGTGGCAACACATTCATAAACAAGAAGGTAACAAATAGTGGGAGGGTTACAGGGAAGTTGAGAGTATGAGGAGTAGTGGTCATACAAATCCTCCCTATTTTTCGGACATGACTCCACTACAATCTCCATAATCGTTAGTCCTCCACTTCTTTTGTAACTTCCACCACTTACGAGAAATCAATGTGTCTCCACCAAATATAAATAGATGGCTTCATCTATTCGAAACGAGATAGAACAACAAAGAGAAGAGACAAGATATAAAGAATTAGCAATTCATCTAAGAGATAATCCGATCTTTGTCACACACTACAATTACTCATCACATTGAGATTTTTTCTCAACCTTCGTTGCTTCCCTCCCGTAAGACCTACCCAATCTTTTCCACTTTTGTAATTGAAGCAGGACTTGGGCGACCATTTCTTGGTTTAGGCTTGTCCTATTTGATTTTGATCATTCGAACCTACTGAAAGTACTCTTTTGCAGTACATTTGTTTTCACCCTAAAACAGAAGGGAATCACACCAGCACCTACGGACATGTTTTCTTAGGGCTCAAGATGGGACCTATCCGATCAAAAATGAAATTCCATGTCATTGAGAAATAACTTGAATATCATATATATGATACTGAGAAGACCGTGGCTTCATGGAAATAAGGTCATCCCCTCGACTTATCATCAGTGCATGAAGATTTTGCTAAATGAGATAATAATTTGAATCCCAATATCGTCATCTCCTTATGCTGCAATCCGTGGTACCAAATTCTTCGATGCGTTCGACTTCTCTCGCAAAATCCACAGAACACTGCTACCTAATTGGGCGACTTTTGATGAATCTGACAGGGGACTGTGTGTGTCTAGAGAAAGAGATAAATTCTTAGAAAAAAATCTCTCTACTGACCTTAGTGACGATTATTTTATAACTACCAATGGACCAAGTCATGTTCATGGCAAGAGAGAGCATAGATTTGTGACAAGTTACGACACTGGAGGAAGGATTGTATACCTTCGCCATCGCTGTTAGCAATTAACATGGGATACTAATGGAGGGTCTACACGTACAGAATGTAATCATACCATAGAGCTTAGCAAAGATGAAATTCCAGACATCCCACGAAAATTACAAGATGGTACTGACTCCACCCCAGACGCCCTTGAGAAAGTCAACATTGGGACAGAAGAAGTTCCAAGGCCCGTCTCCATCATCTCTATCATTGGAGAAGCGGACAAGACTCATTCAACTTTTTGAAGAATATCAAGACGTGTTCTCCAGGACTTATGAAGAAATGTCGGGTATTGATGACAATCCGGCCACTCACTATTTACATATCACTCCTAGTTCCAAGCTTGTCAAGCGACAACCGAGGAAGTTCTTATACGAATTTGAGGATGATATTAAGATCGAAATCCACAAGATATTCATGTCGGGCTTCATCCTACCTATTCAACACCCTACCTGGCTGGCCAATGTGGTACCTGTCAAGAAAAAGAACGATTAAATCAGATGTTGTGTTGATTTCAGGAACTTGAAAAAATGTTATCCCAAGGACGACTTCCCACTCCCCAACATAGACATGATAGTAGACGCGACTAATGGACACGGTATGTTCTCATTTATGGACGACTACAACGGCTATAATCAAATAAAGATGTATGAGTATGGTGCCAGCAAGACTGTATTTCAGACTCCCATCGGAAACTTTTATTATACTGTGATGTCTTTCGGTTTGAAGAAAGCCGTCGCTACTAACCAGTGATCCATGAAAACAATCTTTCATGACATGATGTACAAGTAAGTGGAGGATTACGTTGATGATGTAGTTGCCAAATCCAAAACACGAGAAACACATATGGAAGTTTTACAACAAGTCTTTGAAATGTGCCATGAATAAAAACTGAAGATGAACCCTTTGAAGTGTGCATTTGCTGTCTCCTTTGGAAAATTACTTGGATTTCAAGTGACAACAAAAGGAATCAAAGCATATCCAGTATAGATTCAAGACATCACCATTATGCCCCCCTCCAAAGACTTTAAGAGAGCTTAAAGCTTTATGGGAAAAGTTTCATATATCAGACGTTTCATTCCAGGACTAGCTCAATTTGTTACCTCTTTTACACCATTATTGTGACCGAAGTAGGACGGAACGACCACTTTCGTGGTTTAGGCTTGTCCTTTACGATTTTGATTTCCGAATCTAAAGAAAAGTACCACAGCGGTGCATTTGTTTTTCCTATGAGCAATTTTTAGGTACTAACAATTGGCGACCACAATGGGAGATCAATCTCTCGGTCACAAATCAAATTCTTCAACTGTTTGAAAACAAGGTGGGTCTTAGGTCTGGTTCATAGACTAACATCAATTCAGGTATAGCAACCTATCTCAATTCCATGCATTACAATGCCGGTGGGTCCCTCATGTTATTCCATAATTCATCTTTCCTTCTCAAACTCCCTTAGAATCTATGGATGCTCAAAGCCCGATCATCATAAATGATCTCATGAAAATTATAAATATATCATCACAAATCAAGCTAATATTATCAAGATCCAGAACGAGATGTTTCCTATTTTGAGAATTCTTACAGATCAGTTGTCAAGGGAGTCAACAAATATTCACTCTAGGGAGAGTACTACTGATTCCGGGATAAAACCACATAAAAATTGGGTACCTCAGAATCACATAAAAACCCTCAAAACCTACTAATTAGAAAAAATCTTTGAAGACTGATTCAATGTTATCAACATATGCTTTCTCCACCTATGAAAGGGATTCAGTTGCAAGCCTCAACTCCCGTGGTAGTCTTTCAACATCGTCACTAGCCTAGTAACTGATGCTAAACCAGGAGACGTGTCTATTTCCTTTAAGTTCTCCTGAATGGCTCTTGTATGACGACGAAGCCATCCAACACCAAGCTTTATCCATCCCAGCTTTCTCCAAGAGTCCGATCCTGTCAAACTTGAAGTCAAAGTCAACTCCAGTGTTCAAATACTCAATTGGCGTGGTTTTTATTGCATTGGCATCCTACGCAACGACACCACTTGGAGCTTCATCTTCTGCAGCTGTATCCAAAACTCACGTGAACAACGCTCGAGGATTGAAGGTTTAATCGATATCCCCTCACTATCAAGAACCTCTCCAACACAGAAGATACGGCCAGCCAAAGAGTCATAACCTTGAAGAAATCCTCCACTCTCCAAAGACATTATATCTTCACTTCTCCCCAACTTCGTCGTCAAATCAGGTAAGCGCTTGTAACCCATGACGAGGCTGAGACGTATCCCAAGTCTACCCTAAAAAATACAACTTCAATAACCAAAGATAAGTTTGACAGGGGACTGCTCACTGCATCCCATCCCCTATGACAATCAAGGATTCATAAGATAACTCAACAGACGCCTCCGGGAACTTAGTCCTTGAAGACTCCCGTAACACTACGTCGTCAACATGATACCTTTCATCTCATTATCTTCACCCTCGAATTCTTCATAGGACTTCACCCATATAAGCATACCATCATCATATCCAGAAGGGTAAAACAAGTTTATGAGCCAAAGGGTTAGGATAAGAAACAATTTCATTAAGTCAATGCTCAAGAAAATGTCCCAGTTACGACTCAACAACCCAGGCACCTACGAGGACTCCGACTTCAATTCAAGTTCTTGCTCCATCCTTGGCGCGACAAAGACAACAACAACAATAGGAGATATCAACCTTTCTGGATCCTATTTCTTGATCAACTCTATAGGCATGGAATCATGACGATACTATCAAACCATATCTCGTCTAGTAGCATGCCAAAGTAGCTACACCTGGGGACTGAAGACTTCTTCAGTTTTAAAGATTTAACGCAATCACCTCCTTTGACCAGAGTATTTGATCAACAACGGTAGTAGCAACAAGACCTCGCACTCGCATCATTCTAACAAAATCATTTGTATGTCAGTACCTCCACACAACTCGCAAGCTTCCTCTCCTTATCTGATCATGTCTATAACATGGGGACTTTGCCTCTGTTGTTGCTGCTGCTGATTCCAATCACACTGGTCAAATATGGAAGACACACTGAATTCATAATTCTTAAGGTGACACCATCAATTCCCCTCATGCTCCAAGCAAGCCATACACAGACAGTACTCGTGTTCATGATATCAACTATCACTGTTAATGAAGCAGCCACGACCATTGTAAACACAATAAACACTCAACAGGCTGACCACTTCAGATTTATGCTTCTCCTCTCAACATCTGGAATATGGACTTACAAGTTGTTGTCAGGAATTCATCTTCTCTAGAAACATGGCTATAGCATTAAAGTATTTAGAATTTAAAAAATTAGGGTTTCGATTTGGTGAGGTTCTTCTGTTCAATCAGAGCCTCCACATCTCTCAGGAACCTGGTTTCTCAAAACCTCACACTATCAGAAACTCATCATCTATGAGACCTTCAACATCTATGAAGCCTTCAAACTCCATGAGGTTTTCAAGCTCCATGAGATTTTTTCTCTCATGAAGCCTTTGCTTTTTTTACCATTTACCTTCGGATCCCTGTATCTTATAAGGTCCCCACCTTCTTCTCAAAGCATCACATCCTCTTGGAAATCTTAAGAAGCCTACATCCCCACGATAACACTTAGCATCATGAGTTCTTCAATTCGTCGTTATTACTCCTAATATTACACTTGCATCCTATGAACTTGGAAATCGTTAACCATCAGGGCAAACCATCCTTAACGAAAAATGTTCATCTGTATATCCGCTACAACATACTAAAAGGGAACATCAATCGAATTTACGGGCTAAGAGAGAATATTTCCCTAAATCCTACGGAGTCTTAAAATATGCACGAGATTACAAATTACAAATATGCATGCATGGTTGACTTACCATACAAGCCCTGAATCAGATCCACATCTACTCAAAGAGACATTCACCTCGGATTTTACGTCATATCCTAAGATATTTCACAATATCAGAAGACGTCACCAACTTCATGTCATCATTTCTATGCTGTTGTGACCCTTGTCGTCTCAACTTATGATACTACTTTTGTAAGTCCGGTTACTCAGTACTCCTGTTAATACAAAACGAAGTCGACTCATCTTTCGTACTTCAAGACTTGCTGCGCTCGAATCTACAATAAGAGTATTGGAGCCCACTGCCAGCCTTATCCATAAATTCAGTCTATCATCAACTCCTTATGATGCTTTTTACAATTTTAATCTCACTACCACGGGATACAAATTCAGACTTCATCTATGGATGTCCATCTCATGTCTATGATGACGTCAGCACTAGCATCTAGCATTGCATAATCAAATCTTAAGCCTTGGAGTCTACTGCTTTCCCGCGAGAGAATCTAAGTCTGCGCCATGGACACTGCCAAGAAGAGATAAAGCTAAGTAACTACTTAAGAACTGAATTTTAAATTTTGAATATTTTTTGTCTTATTGTCACCATCTAGTGCTTACCACGAAACACAATATCGTTCCGCGCTAAGTATAGGACTTAATATTTATTGTGATATTTTAACAAGGGTGAATCTTGTAAATTCACCCCTGACCCAGCATCAGAGATATATGTATAAGTATATATGTGCTAGGGATTCACAAGCTTGACTATCAGCATCCTATATATATAATTGTAAAGTATTTAAGTACTTGTACTGTACTCACTTCTATCATACTAACTGGACATCTCCTAGAAGGATTGGCCGCTAGTATAGAGCAATACGGTCCTCAAGATACCACTGGATAGCTCCTAGATTGACTAATAGTATGCACGGGATTAAAAATTACAAATATGCATGCATGGTTGACTGACCATACAAGCCCTGAATCAGATCCACATCTACTCGAAGAGACATTCACCTCGGATTTTACGTCATATCCTAAGATATTTCACAATATCAGAAGACGTCACCAACTTCATGTTATCATTTCTACGCTGTTGCGACCCTTGTCGTCTCAACTTATGATACTACTTTTGTAAGTCCGGTTATTAATACAAAACGAAGTCGACTCATATTTTGTACTTCAAGACTTGATGCGCTCGAATCTGCAGTAAGAGTATTGGAGTCCACTGTCAGCCTTATCCACAACTTCAGTCTATCATCAACTCCTTATGATGCTTTTTACAATTTTAATCTCGCTACCACGGGATACAACTTCAGACTTCATCTATGGATATCCATCCCATGTCTATGATGACGTCATCACTAGCATCTAGCACTGCATAATCAAATCTTAAGCCTTGGAGTCTGCTGCTGTCCCGCGAGAGAATCTAAGTCTGCGCCATGGACACTGCCAAGAAGAGATAACTAAGTAACTACTTAAGAACTGAATTTTAAATTTTGAATTACTGTCACCATCTAGTGCTTACCACGAAACACAATATCGTTCCGCGCTAAGTATAGGAATTACTATTTATTGTGAGTTTTTGACAAGGGTGAATCTTGTAAATTCACCTCTGACCCAGCATCAGAGATATATGTATAAGTATATATGTGCTAGGGCTTCACAATCTTGACAATCAACATCCTATATATTTTGTAAAGTATTTCAGTACTTGTACTGTACACACTTCTATCATACTGACTGGAAAACTCCTAGACGGACTGGCCGCTAGTATAGAGCAATACTGTCCTCAAGATACCAATGGATAGCTCTAGATGGATTGACTACTAGTATTGAGCAATACTGTCCTCAAGATACCACTGATGCTGGTTGCGACTACCCTTCAGATGGTCTATGCTTATATAAAATATACTTTTAGGACATACTCTTATTCCTGGATGAGCTACTACACCATTCACGAATAAATATGCTAATTAGATGCATACCATCTAAATACACAGTCGCATCGAACATCATCTCAAGTCGTAAACTTCCACGGTTGAGTTCCTTGAATATGTTATGTATGCACTGCATAGAAATACAAGCATAACGCCAACGTTAAATCTCATGCGACTGAGACACCCTAAGTAGGTCATGGCTATGGCCACATCATTAGCAAATGCCAACGCTAGCCGCACATATGCAATAGCCACAACACTAGCAAGTGTCCATCCTAACAAGCCTTATCCATGATCCCAACACCTAGCCATCCTCTTAATACACTAGCACCAGCGCCAACGTTTGCGTTTCTATCAACATCGCTAGCGCTAGCACAAGCGACAACGTTGGCGTTGTTAGCAACATCGCTAGCGCTAGCACCCTCTTTTTACCTTTCCCTTGTACGCGCCAATGCTTCGGCTGCACCGTTCTCGCTTGTTTTTGCCAGCATCATTCTTCGTCGCTAGCGCCATCACCTAGGACATAGCCACAACATTAGCATGTGCAATAAACACCTCAATTACTCCTATAATACTCGCATGCGCCGTTGTTGCTAGCACAAACTGCATATTGCAAACATGCCACAAATATGCCACTATG
This sequence comes from Papaver californicum, assembly GCA_023531435.1. Taxonomy (NCBI): domain Eukaryota; kingdom Viridiplantae; phylum Streptophyta; class Magnoliopsida; order Ranunculales; family Papaveraceae; genus Papaver; species Papaver californicum. The sequence goes on along the minus strand of JAJJMC010023768.1, from coordinate 748,358 downwards.
TTGCGCTGGCATAAACCTATTGGTAGTAGTATCTTAACTCCTAAATTATTCACGTGCTTTGAGTCCATGACTTCACTAATTCTTATAAGAAATCAAATCATATTACATGGGAGAATTTTGTATGGTGTAGTTGTCGGGTGGTTTATAGCATCATGTGGCGTGGAAACACCCCATGATTGGAAAGTTACAAGTAGTGGTGACGGTTACGATAGTTGAAGAGATCGTGGAGTAATGGTTTCCAGAAACTTCCTAAATGTAATTGGTTATGACATCATCCCTATAATCTCCATCTTTACACTTCTTCACTACCTCCATTACTCTCGAAGGAAAAGTGTGTATTCCCAAACTCTATAAATAGGCTGCTTTGCATATTCATAAAACAGAACAAGCTTATCATTCTTACAAGCTCTGTTATTCTTTATAGGTCAAAACCTTTACACACAAATCGTCACACTGATTCCTTCCACTTTCTCTGCTTACCTCCCCTAAGATCAACCCATCTTCTCTCCTTGTGATCGAAGTAGGACGGAACGGCCACTTTCGTGGTTTTGGCTTGTCCTGTATGATTTTGATTTCCGAATCTAAAAAAAAATACCACAGTGGTGCATTTGTTTTTCCTAGGAGGAATTTTTAGGTTCTAAAAACGTGATATTCAGTTGTAGAGCGTACTTGGGAAAGATCCTTCAACTAAGAAAGCATACTCGTGGAAGCACCTTTAGCCAGCAACGTGCACTTGAGGAAGCCTCCTTGATCAATGCCGTTTCATCAGGAAAACGTATCCAACCAATAATTTGTACTCGAGATAGAAACTAAAAAAAAAGAGGACGTAACGCTCAACGCCATCCACGCTCATTCTACTCACGAGCTGGCAATCCTGGCAAGAACGTGGACACCCACTAATCCTAGCCAAGATTTACGCTAAGGGATACACACCTCAATCTCAGAGAAGCTAAACATATCTTCTTCTAGTCTTAAAATTTTAATCATGCATATACAATTGTTATAAGGATATTGTCACCATTTGGTGCTAACTGTGTAACATTATTGTTCCTCACTAAGCAGGGGACTTAATGTAGATGGTGAGTTTTGACAAGGGCTAGAATTATAAAATTGCCCTTTGCCAAGAAGCAAGAATATAAAAGGATATACGAATATTTATGTGTGTATTCCTAGCTTTGTCACAAGGTAAGAAATATTGTATCTCTACATATATATTCTGCAAGCGAATTAAGAATACAAATTATCTAAAAAACTACATGCATTCTAAACTGATCCTGTTGCCTCCCCAATATTCACAATGTCTATGCCATATCGAACTAGTCTCAAGTCGCATAAATTCCACATCTAAATTCCTTGAACTTATCTCGAATATGCATTGATGTTCTAATAACATCTATTAAATCTGGGAGTAGCTAATGCTTAATTACAAAAATACATTCTAGTTTAACGCCTTGTTCGCAACGAACACATCACAAATTGCTCTCCTGAGACCAAAATATGCCACTTTAGCGCTTTGCTCAAAGATAAGCCGTGAATTATGCGCCATCCGTCTTGGACGCCCCACAAACAAGGAGCAATTCCTTCAAAGACGCATTGTGCCTTTGAGCTAGGCTAACCCTATCCTTTTATCGCATTTGCGCCAAGCTAGCACTAGACCCTTGGCCTATCGTATTGGCATTAACTCTTGCCCTAGCGCTAAAAGTGCTAACTTCCCAGCCTAGCGTGTCTCACCTAGCAAGCGGCCTTAGCAAAGTGGATTAACACTAACACGTCTCAGATAGCAACGCCCTTAGCAAAGCTCCTTTGGCACAAGCGTCCTTGGAAAAACGGATTGGCACTAGCGTCCCAGCTAGCAGCGTCCTTGGCTAGCGCATCTCAGATAGCAGCGCCCTTGGTGCAAGCAATCTTGGCGTAGCTTCCTTGGCCTAGCAAGCTTCCTCGGCACAAGCGTGATAAGTGCATATTTTACATATTTAGAGTATCCATTTCATGCTAGTATTTTCTAGGTTTCTTGTGAATCATTTTATATTACGTTCTTTTTTTGTTTAGTTAGCTTTTTTAGGTGAAATCATCCAAAAGATCGTGAATCGACACTTAATTGTGCAGGAAAAGAAGCGCAATAAAGGAATAAGGGCCAATGACCATGTTAAATTTTTTCATAGAGGACGAAGAAACAAAGTCAACGGCGAAAGAATGAAGTCATTCCGACTTAGTATAAGAAAGTAATAAACAAAATAAGAATTAAGGGTAAAATGGTCATTTCAAGGAAACTGCTATTGGCAACCCATCGTACTTTAGGGGGAGGACATGTTTCATGGAAGTTTATAAAGGCACCACAGTTTCTTTCTTAAGGGCCGCCAATGTTTAAAATAAAGTTAAAGGCACAATCCAGTTTGTTAAGGGCACCTCATCTTCTTCCCTAATTTGAATTCGTGAATATTAGGTTTCACTGTTGTTAATGGTTGAACAGGAAAGAGATGTGATAGGAGCAGCTGATGGAAGTTGAGAATGATATGGTGGTGTTTTAGTGGCAGTTGAAGTTCGATATTAGAGAAGAAGACCTTGTTGTTGTCCGTGATGAAAAAGGCAGCTCAAGTCTCTGGCATCGGTAGTTGATGATGCTGTTACGATGATTATAAAGCTGCTACCATTGATGGATTTTGTGAAGGATATTGATGGGTGATGATGATTGACAGTCTTTTGTAAAAAGAGAGAGCTTGGCTGACGAATATGTTGATAATGGGAAGTTGATGATGGTGAATGATCCAGGCTGTTAATGGTCGAGTCTGGGATGGAGAATATGTTGCTGCCATTATCAGTAATGGTTGTCTCTATGAATCTCAATGACGATTATGATATGTGGTGATTGAATGGGATATTTTTTGAAGGGATTGATGAGAAAACAGGAACATGGAAGTCACGATACAGAGAGAATAAGTAAAAGATTGTGACAAGTGATTTGAGACACAGAACTCAGAGTTTGAAAGCGAGAAAACAGGCTATGAAGAATGATATGTTGTCAATGATTTAAAGATAAACAAATGGTATTGGAAGGAATGAGAGTTTGTATTGAAATGGGAATTTGGGGTCTTTATCCAACTCGAAGAACTTGAGAGTGTAAGCCAAGCAATTTAGATCTATATAAGAACTTTGATGGATGCAATCCGGATACCTTCCTCACGACCTGTTCCACCTCCAACAGAGAGAGGAGATTCCTCTCCAATCCACCTCCTACCAGTACGCCTCATCTTCTTCACAAGCACCAAGTCCATTACCAACAGGCGTCTACAACAACAATAACTTGTTTCGATTTGTTATTTTTCGTCTGATTTCTAGTTTTATACTTTCTTTATAGTTTATTTGTTATGAACTTTATTATTACGTGTAGCTAAATATTAATTGATTACGGATGATTTCAATGTCCTGGACGTAATACTCTATTAGTTATATAAATCTATTCAGAGTTTTTATCATTATCGATTGTTTTCCACTATATTGAGGGTTTATGATTGGTTTTTAGATTGTTCAAGTGTACAATTGGATTAATCTATTAATCAGTTTAAAGCTAATATTGAGTTATGAGATAAGTAATCGTCCATCTACTCGTACACACATAGAAATCGTGAGACCTTGCAGAGGGATTATGTGGAGCAATTACGAGTGAACACAATACCATCAAGTGGACCTTGATCTAAGAGTTTAACTATTGGAATAAACCTAAATTCACAAAGCTTAAAGCATTCGATTGGGTTACACCTTAAGTGATTTACTACTTGGTGGTATAAACGAATAGAATCTGGTAGTCGAGAGTTTCTGTATCCAGTGATAAAAGGAGTTTTGGGGATAAGACTGATCCAACTGCTATTCTACAGTTGGTGATGAATGATTTTGACGAAAGATAGATAAGTATATTAATTCAGTAAACATTTGGGAATGACGAATGGCTCCCTTAATCATCTTTTCTTCGTATTATTCTTAGTTAATTGATCAACCCCTTAGTTATTTACTTTTATTTTAGTTTTGTTAATCTAAATAACATCTCAATTACACAGCTTTCTGTGGGAACGATCTTTACTTCGCTATATTACTAGTTAATTAGTGAGAAATATATTGAGTAATTTGTTGCACTTACGACACGCATCAAATTTTGGCATCGCTGCCAGAGAGCAGTTGCTAAGTGATTAATTATTTATTTTAATTTGTTTTAGTAGTTCAGAAAAAAAAATTTTCCACATTTTTCTAATGTTTCAGGTATTTAGGTTTTCATGGTGTTCAACTTTCGTCAAAAGCAGGAGGTAAATTCAGGAAACAGGTTGTAAGTACACTTTTGTTTTTATTTGTATTTATTTTTTATGTTTTAGTAGATTTTTCGTTTTCTCGTGAGCCTTCATGTTTCCTTACGAAAATAACATGTACGGTGCACAAGATCAATCATATAATAGTGGTAATCAATCTCAATCTTATAACAGCTACCAACCATACCATGGGTATAATCAAAACCAATCTTTTGGATATGACCAGTACCCTACGGAACCTTATGGTTATTCTCATACATACCAACAACCTTATAGCGGGTCTGTAAGTGAACAATTACAAGGATGGGAGGATAATTATATTTCTAATAATTTTTCTAGTACCAAAAATGCTACTTGTGCCAAGTAAGACAAACTCCAAAGTATAATGGAGCCATTTATTCAACAACAAGATGAGCATGGTAGAAAATTAGATGACTTGCAACAACAACATCAACAACAATATGATTGGTAAGAGTCACATCCATAGCTTCAAAAGAATTTGGAGAAATTATTAGAAACAATTGCTCAACTCGGAAAGATAAGGATGAGGAAGAAGTATGGCCTCAAAACCAAAACGATTATGAAATTCCTAAAGACGATAAGTACTATTATGAAGATGAGCAACCTTTGAAAATTTCTTGCAACGATGATGAAGTTATTCCAACTACGGATTATTATAATAATCATCCGCCTATTCAAAAGGAAGAGCCTTGGTATAACAGAGCCATTGTTCTAAGCGGGGTAGTGTACTCAAACGCATATCAATGTTATAAAGAATATCAGGATTACAATGTGTTTAGCCCAGTTGATTTGCAAGTGGTACGCCCAATTATTTCTTCAAATGAAACTCATACAGATGATCTTAGAATTTGCACCAATGAACTAGACTTTCTAAGAGAGGATTCTGACTCTGATTGATGAGTGTGTTTAAGAGATGGAGATTGAGAATGAGACCAAATTGATTGATTTCGTGGAAGACCCAATTGAGCTTAAAAGGGATTATCATGATGTTAAGATTTCGCTCGACGCAAAAACTAATAAAGTACAACTCAAAAGTTTGATAGAGGGCCATGATACACATGAGGTAAATAATACAATACAAGAGATAGAGGAAGGTTTATCTAATCCTCTTGATAATTCTAATTCTAGTGATCATTCGCTCCTGATTGAAATAGTTTCTCAAAGAGTTGTTAATCCAAATTTTAAGGAGCTACTTAACTTACGATTGGAGTTGTGTGCTTCTAAAGTTTTAATGGATTATTTTGCTTATAAGTATCCACCACTTGATGTGTTTGATTCTAGCATTGTTCAGGTTCACCAAGAGGAACCCAAAGAAATTCCCTTGTTTTATGTTCTTTATACACTTCCAAGTGTAAAAAAGACTAAGTGTGGGGGAAACTTCCACCAAATAACATTTTCAATATTTATATCTTATGATAATATTTTTGTGAAGCTGTTATTAGAACTGCAAATTTTTGTCTGGGTGGATCCCCAGATTTTCAGATTATTGGTTTACGGGCGATAACCAGAAGGTCAGGATGAGGACGTTAAACTAAGCGTTGCATGGGAGGAAACCCATTGGTTTTGTATTTTCATCTTTATTTTTTGCTTTATACTAGTTTTTCATATCATGTTAGGATTTCCCATCTTGATTTTACATTCGTGGAGTCAATTTACATTGAGGATATTGTAAAGTTTAAGTGTGGGGGAGTGATGAAGCATATAGAGTTTTTAGTCTTTACTTTTATAGGTAGAGTTTTTGAAATTTTTGTACATATTTATGCATAAACCTCTAAGTTTTAGATATTTTAGAGTCACTTAGTATATTTCTATCTAAGTTTACGTACGGAGTTCTTACCGAAAGAACTGAACTTAGAAGTATTACAGAACTACATTCAGGTTGCTTAGTTGTTGAGAGTCTAGAGCTGACAAAAAGGGACTTACACTTCCGGTAGAGAATATAATATTAGATAAGATGATCACTCAATACCCATAAGTGAGGCACCAAACCTTTAATTTTCCGTTTAGAGTGTTTCATCGGCGCAACCTATGGGTAGAATGATGAGCTACCCAACCTCGCACCAATTTAAACTTTACTTTTTGATCTTTTAAGTGCTATTTCTATCAATCATGAGGGTGTCATCACAATTGCTAAATCTATCTTGTCGTCTTGTTTGCAGTTCGCACCAAGCTCTCGATAAAACAACAATAGAAATACATTATCTCAACAAGCGGAGTGACATCAAAATCATAAAGAAAGTTGAATATAGTCAACGTTTACAAGCAACGTACATGAAAGAGCAAATTTCATATTCAAGTAAAGAAACAAGACAAAGAGCAGAGTTATATATACATGTTGCAGACTTATGTACAAGAGCAAAAGAAAACAAAAGATGTGAATTTTTATGAAGTTTATGATATCGAGACAATACAAGTTGTGAAAAATCAAATGGTAAAGTCCTTATCCTACGGCCATAGTAGTTTCATTATTATTTTTCAGTTTGTATTTTAAATGAGTTAAAAAAAATGAAAAAAAAAAGTAAAGAAAAAAAGAAAAAAATATTTTATATTGTTTTAGTGTATATTTGTTTTGGTATTCATTCAATAATGCCGTGGGGAAGAAGAAACTTATAAAGAAGTTTCAAGCAACAAAAAATTAAGGAAAAGAGTTATAATTTTTCAAAGTTCTACGAAGTTCAAGAGTTCATCATCAACAGTTGAAGACCGAAGATATTTCTATTCACTGTGAGAGTGGTGTTGATTTTAGACCATGTGAGAAGGTAAGTAATCGTTCTCATCCTCACATAGTGGTTGATTTCTTTTCTTAGAGGTCTTCAAAGAAAAAAAAAAGGGTTCTTTTTCGTCCCACGTTTATGTGGGATAACATCTTCATATAATTCTGAAGGTTCCTTTTTCTTCCAACCATTCAACGTGTTCAGGATTTCTATCTTCACCCCTGCCTGCACACATGAGAACCATAAAGTGCGTCTTCTGAGTGTCAATTTCATAAAACCCTATTGGTGAGGCAGAAGTCGAGGCGGAATGCTTATTCGATCGCTTTCGAAGCTGGATTCTTTCATATGGTGATTTTCTGTTAACTCAAGAGTTAAGCATGAGAATAATGTTCTTGGGAATTTCTAACTTCTTATTATTAGTGTGCAGAAAATTCATGTATTTGTAGCTCTTTGGATGCATGTAAATTTGGAGTATTTAAATAATTAGAGTAGGTTTTGTGGGTACATCTATTGTAACCCTCATGAAAATATAACTCGTCTACTAGGGACACCTAGGGGTTTAAAGGCTTGTTGCAGAGACTAAGTGCAACCGTTTCCTTAACGAAATGGAGTTGTATTTAGGTTAGTTTATGATATATAGTTTGCTTAAGGACTAGCAAAAGCTAAGTGTGGAGGAATTTAATAAGTGCATATGTTACGTATTTGGATTGTCAATTTCATGCTAGTATTTGCTAGTTTTTTTGTGAATTATTGTATATTACCTTTGTTTTTGTTTAGTTATCTTTTATTAGATGAAATCATCCAAAACAAGTGAATCGACACTTATTTGTGCAAGAAAACAAGCGCTACGAAGGAAGAGGGGCCAAAGACCAGGGAATACTACTATTGGAAACCCATCGTATGTTTGGGGGCAGACATGTTTCGAGGGAGTTTATAAAGGAACCACATTTTTTTTCTTAAGAGCTGTCAATGTTTAAATAGTGTTAAAGGACAATTCAGTTTATTAAGGGCACCTCATTTTCTTCCCTAATTTGAATTCGTGAAATATTAGGTTTCACTGTTGTTAATGGTTGAACAGGAAAGAGATGTGATAGGAGCAGCTGATGGAAGTTGAGAATGATATGGTGGTGTTTTAGTGGCAGTTGAAGTTCGATATTAGAGAAGAAGACCTTGTTGTTGTCCGTGATGAAAAAGGCAGCTCAAGTCTCTGGCATCGATAGTTGATGATGCTGTTACGATAATTATAAAGCTGCTACCATCGATGAATTTTGTGAAGGATATTGATGGGTGATGATGATTGACAGTCTTTAGTAAAAAGAGAGAGCTTGGCTGACGAATATGTTGATAATGGGAAGTTGATGATGGTGAATGATCCAGGCTGTTAATGGTCGAGTCTGGGATGGAGAATATGTTGCTGCCATTATCAGTAATGGTTGTCTCTATGAATCTCAATGACGATTATGATATGTGGTGATTGAATGGGACATTTTTTGAAGGGATTGATGAGAAAACAGGAACATGGAGATAGAAGGAGCTCGAGTGTGTTGATTATGTGATGTTGGCAGTATTTTACGAAGCTAGGAATAGTTTTGATGGCAGCGACGTTGATTTCGTGTGAGACAAGTTTAATGGCTTGAATGATGAAGTTTCGAGTGTTCAGATAATGGTAGTTGTTGGAAGTCACGATACAGAGATGGAAGCAGTGAATGAGCTGTGGTTGTTGTTGGTCCGAGATTGAAACAAAACAAGGGAAGGTATCTCGCATAGCAAAGGAAAAGAAGATAGAAGATGAGTCAGAGAGAATAAGTAAAAGATTGTGACAAGTGATTTGAGACACAGAATTCAGAGTTTGAAAGCGAGAAAACAGGCTATGAAGAATGATATGTTGTCAGTGATTTAAAGATAAACAAATGGTATTGGAAGGAATGAGAGTTTGTATTGAAATGGGAATTTGGTGTCTTTATCTAACTCGAAGAACTTGAGAGTGTAAGCCAAGCAATTTAGATCTATATAAGAACTTTGATGGATGCAATCCGGATACCTTCCTCACGACCTGTTCCACCTCCAACAGAGAGAGGAGATTCCTCTCCAATCCACCTCCTACCAGTACGCCACATCTCCTTCACAAGCACCAAGTCCATTACCAACAGGCGTTTACAACAACAACAACGACGAGTTGGGGCTTACTCCATTATCACATGCCTGTTTCGATTTGCTATTTTTGGTTTGATTTCTAGTTTATATTTTTTTATAGTTTATTTTTTTATAAACTTTATTATTATCTGTAGCTAAATATTAATAGATTATGGATGATTTCAATGTTCCGGGCGTACTACTCTATTAATTGTATAAATTTATTCGGATTTTTTATCATTACCGTTTGTTTTCACTATATCTAGGGTTTATGATTGATTTCTAGATTTTTTAAGTGTACAATTGGATTAATCTATTGATCAGTTTAATACTAGTATTGAGTTATGAGATAAGTAATCGTCCATCGACTTATACACAAGTAGAAATCAGGAGACCTTGTAGAGGGATTCTTTCGAGCAATTACGAGTGAAGACAACACCAGCAAGTGGACCTTCATCTAAGAGTTTAACTATAGGGATCAACCTAGATTCACAAAGCTTAAAGCATTCGATTGGTTTACACTGTGAGTGTTCAACTACTTGGTGGTTCAAACGAATAAAATCTGGTAGTCGGGAGCTTCCGTATTCAGTGATAAAAGGATTTTTGGGGGTAACACTGATCTAGATGCTATTCTACCGTTGGTGATGAATGATTCTTACGAAAGATAGATAAGTATACTAATTCAGTCAACGTTTCGTAACGGAGAATAACTCCCTTAATTATCTTTTCTTCTTATTATATTTTTATTATTTTTATTTAATTAATCAACCAACCCCCTTAGTTATTTACTTTCATTTATTTTTGTTAATCTAAATAACATCTCAATTACACAACTTTATGTTGGAACGATCCTTACTATCGCTATATTACTAGTTAATTAGTGAGAAATATATTGAGTAATCTGTTGCACTTAGGACACACATCAAATTTTGGCGCCGCTGCCGGGGAACAATCACTAATTGATTTATAATTTATTTTAGTTTGTTTTAAAAGTTTAGAAAATAAAATTTTCACGTTTTTCTTTAGTGTTTTCAGGTTTTTAGGTTTCATGGTGTTCAACTCTCGTCAAAAGCGGGAGGTAAATTCTGGAAACAGGTTCTAAGTATCACTTTTGTTTTTATTTTTGTTTATTTTTTAGGTTTTAGTAGATTTTCCGTTTTCTTGTGAGTCGTCATGTTTCCTTATGGAAATAACATGTACGGTCCACAATACCTATTATATAACAGTGGTAATCAATATGGTTTTCAATCTCAATCCTATGACAGCTACCAACCATACCATGAGTATAATCAAAATCAATCTTTTGGTTATGTGATAAGTGCTTAATTCACATGTTTCTAGTTTCAAATCCATGCTTTTTTACCTATAATTATTTCATATTACTTATTATTACTCTTGATTTCTATCGTATGTGTTATATTAGGTGAATCATCCAAAAATGATCAAAAAGTGCTTAAATGAGCAAGGAAGTTGAAGGCTATAAATGGAGAAGGGATAAAGAACAATTGGATTGATATACTGATCTATTAATGTACTGATCAATTGGATTGTTCAAGTGTACAATTGGATTGATATACTGATCAATTAAATGCTAGTATAGAGTTATGAGATAATTAATCATCCATCGACTTGAGCACAAGAAGAAATCACGAGACCTTGCAGAGGGATTCCATGGAGCAATTGCGAGTGAAGAAAACACCAACAAGTGGACCTTGATCTAAGAGTTTAACTACTGGGATCAACCTAAATTCACAAAGCCTAAACAATTCGATTGGGTTACACCTTGAGTGAACTACTACTTGGTTGTTCAGAGGAATAGAATCTGGTACTCGAGAACTTTTGTATCCAGTGATAAAAGGAGTTTTGGGGATAACACTGATCTAGCTACTATTCTACGGTTGGTGATGAATGATTCTGATGAAAGATAGATAAGTATACTACTCGAGTTAACATTTGGTAATAGAGAGTAACTCCCTTAATTATCTTTTTTTCTTATTATCTTTTTATTATTTTTATTTAATTAATCTACAAAACCCTCCTTTTTAGTATTTATTCTAGTTTTGTTAATCTAAATAATATCTCAATTACACAGATCGTTGTGGGAACGATCCTTACTATCGCTATATTACTAGTTAATTAGTGGGAAATATCTTGAGTAATTTGTTGCACTTACGACACGCAACACTATGACCAATACCCTATGGAACCTTATGGTTATTTTCATACATACCAATAACCTTACAGCGGGTATGTAAGTGAACAGTCACAAGTATATGAGGATAGTTATATATCTAATAATTTCTCTAGTACCACAAATTCTACTTGTACCAAGTTATACAAACTCAAAAGTATAATGGAGCAATTTATTCAACAACAAGATGAGCACGGTAGAAAATTAGATGATTTACAACAACAACATCAGTAACTATATGATTGGGAAGATTCACATCGAGAGCTTCAAAGGAATTTGAAGAAACTATTTGAACCAGATGCTCAACTTGGTAAAAATAGGGATAAGGAAGAAGTATGGCCTCAAAACCAAAACGATTATGAAATTCCTAAGAACGATAAAGACTATTATGAAGATGAGCACCTTTGAAAATTCCTTGCAAGGATGATGAAGTTATTTTAACTACGGATCATTATAATGATCATCCGCCTATTCAGAAGAAGAAGCCTTGGTATAACAAAACCATTGGTCTAAATGGGGTAGTGTACTCAAACGCATATCAGTGTTATAAAGAATGTCAAGATTACAATATGTTTAGGCCAGTTAATTTGCAAGTGGTAGACCCGATTATATCTTCGGAAGAAACTCATGCAGATGATCTTAGAATTTGTACCAATGAACTAGACTTTACATGAGAGGATTTTGACTCTGATGATGAGTGTGTTTAAGAGATGGAGATTGAGAATGAGACCAAATTGATTAATTTCGTGGAAGACCCAATTGAGCTTGATAGGGATTATAATGACGTTAAGATTTCGATCGACGCAGAAACTAATGATGTACGTCTAAAAAGTTTGATAGAGGACCACGATATACATGAGTTAAATAATCCAATACAAGAAATGGAGGAAGGTTTATCTAATCCTCTTGATAATTCTATTTCTAGTGATCATTCTTTCCTGATTGAAATAGATTCTCAAAGAGTTGTTAATCCAACTTTTAAGGAGCTACTTAACTTACGATTGGAGTTGTGTGCTTCTAAAGTTTTAACGGATTATTTTGCTTATAAGTATCCACAACTTGATGTGTTTGATTCTAGCATTGTTCAGGTTCACCAAGAGAAACCCAAAGAAGTTCCATTGTTTTATGTTCTTTATACACTTCCAAGTGTAAAAAAGACTAAGTGTGGGGGAAACTTCCACCAAATAACATTTTCAATATTTATATCTTATGATAATATTTTTTGGAAGCTGTTATTAGATCTGCAAATTATTTTCTGGGTGGATCCCCATATTTTCAGATTGTTGGTTTACGGACGATAACCAGAAGGTCAGGATGAGGACGTTAAACTAAGCGTTTCATGGGAGGAAACCCATTGGTTTTGTATTTTTATCTTTATCTTTTTCTTTTATTAGTTTTTCATATCATGTTAGGATTTCCCATCTGGATTTTACATTCGAGGAGTTAATTTACATTAAGGATATTGCAAAGTTTAAGTGTGGGGGAGTAATTAAGGATATAGAGTTTTTAGTCTTTACTTTTACAGGTAGAATTTTTGAACTTTTTGTACATATTTATCATATACCTCTAAGTTTTAGAGATTTTAGAGTCACTTAGTATACTTCTAGCTAAGTTTATATACAGAGTTCTTATCGAAAGAACTGAACTTAAAAGTAGTATTAGTGTGCATAAACTTAATGTCTTCATAGCTCTTTGGATGCATGTGAATTTGGAGTATTTAAATATTTGGAGTAGGTTTTGTGGGTATATATCTTGTAAACCCTCACAAGACTATAACTCGTCCACTAGGGACACCTAGGGGTTTAAAGGCTTGTTGCACATGTTAAGTGCAACCATGTCCTCAACGAAATTGAGTTATATTTAGGTTAGTTTAGGATATATAGTTTGCTCGAGGACTAGCAAAAGCTAAGTGTGGGGGAATTTGATAAGTGTTTATTTTACATATTTAGGTTGTCAATTTCATGCTAGTATTAGCTAGTTTTCTTGTGAATTATTGTATATTACGTTTGTTTTTATTTAGTTATCTTTTTTTAAGTGAAATCACCCAAAAGATCGTGAATCGACACTTAACTGTGCAAAAAAGGAGCGGTACAAAGGAAGAAGGGCTAAAAACCAGGTGGAATTGGCTCTGGCCTGCACGACGCACATCGTCGTGGGGCGGAATTTCCCGGTCCGTCACAAAATAGTTTTTATGGCGACGATGTTGATTTCTTGTGAGACGATTTTAACGGCTTGAATGATAATGTTTCGAGTGTTGAGATAATGGCAGTGGTTGGAAGTCACGATACAAAGATGGAAGCACTGAATGAGCTGTGGTTGTTGTTGGTCCGAGATTGAAACAAAAAAGGGAAGGTATATCGTATATCAAAGGAAGAAAAGATAGATGATTAAGTCAGAGAGAGTAAGTAAAAGATTATGATAAGTGATTTGAGACACATAACTCAGAGTTTGAAAGTAAGAAAACAAGATAAAAAGAATGATCTGTTGTCGATGGATTAAAAGATAAACGAATGGTATTGGAAGGAATGAGATTTTGTATTGAAATGGGAATGTGGGGTCTTTATCTAATTCAAAACCTGTTCCATCTCCAACAGAGAGAGGAGCCATCCGGATACCTTCCTCACAACCTGTTCCATCTCCAACAGAGAGAGGAGCTTCCACTCCAATCCACCTCCTACCAATACTCCACATCTCCTTCACAAGAACCAAGTCCATTACCAACAGGCGTCTACAACAACAATAACAGCAAGCTGGAGCATAATCCATTATCACATGCTTGTTTCGATTTGTTATTTTTTGTTTGATTTTTTGTTTTATATTTTTTTTTTAGTTTATTTATTATGAAATTTATTATTATTATGTGTAGTTAAATATTAATTGATTACGGATGATTTCAATTTCCCGGGCGTAATACTCTATTAGTTATATAAATTTAATTAGAGTTTTTGTTATTATCATTTCTTTTCACTATGCATAGGGTTTATGATTGATTTCTATACTGTTCAAGTGTAAATTTGGATTAATCTATTGATCATTTTAATGCTAGGATTGAGTTATGAGATAAGTAATCGTCCATCGACTCGTACACAAGTACATATTGTGAGACCTTGCAGAGGGATTCTGTAGAGCAATTACAAGCGAAGACAACACCAGCAAGTGGACCTTGATCTAAGAGTTTAACTACTAGGATCAACATAAATTCACAAAGCTTAAAGCATTTATTTGGGTTACACCTTGAGTGATCTACTACTTGGTGGTTCAGACAAATAAAATCTGGTAGTCGAGAGCTTCCGTATCCAGTGATAAAAGGAGTTTTGGGGATAGCACTGATCTAGCTGTTATTCTACGGTTGGTGGTGAATGATTCTGACAAAAAACAGATAAGTATACTAATTCAGTCAACGTTTGATAATGGAGAATGACTCCCTAATCATATTCCTTTGTAATTTTATATACCATGTGCAAAACGAACACTCAAGGGTAAAATAGTAATTTTACAAACCAGGGAAAATTGGTCACTCAGGAGAAAAATATTAATTTTACATATCGTGGGTAAAACGGTCATCTTATAATGAAAGTGAAAAGTCATATTCATCAAGTTTTGGGTGAAGGTCAAAATAGTCATGTTTTGCTAAAGTGCAGTCGATGAATGTCCGTTACCTTCCTTTTCCAAATATATGGAAATGTGATTAAGACATATATAGGGAGGGGACATTTGTCGGATAAATTTTTGATGGGGCGTTTTTGGATGGGGGCATGGGGGACAAATGATATGTTTCCATTTACCCCTCCCACTAACTGTTTCCAATTAATTATGTTTCTAAAAATATAAAGTATAAAGAGGTTTGTTTTTAGAAATAAAGTTTTTTTTTTTAATATTTGGAAACAAAATTGGTTGGAACATTTAACCGAAGGGACAAATGGAAACATATCATTTGTCCCCACGCTCCCATCAAAAATTTACCAACATTTTCCTAGCCATGCTAACTAGAAAGCAGACTTGGCTAACCAAAAAGAGGATTTGGCTAACCAGTTGGCGTATTAGTTTAGAGGCGCCAACCAGAAAGTTGATTTGGCTAACCATTTGGCGGATTAACCTAGAGCACCAACCAGGAAACGGATTTGGATACCAGTTGGCGGATTAGCCTAGAGGCGCCAACCAGAAAGCGGATTTGGCTAACCTGTTGGCGGAATAGCCTAGAGGTGCCAACCAGAAAGCGGATATGGCTAACCGGTTGGCGTTTTTGGAAGGGACAAATGACAACATATCATTTGTCCCCACGCCCCCATCAAAAAGTTACCAACATTTTCCTAGCCATGCTAACTAGAAAGCAGACTTGGCTAACCAGAAAGCAGATTTGGCTAATGATTATTTTGTGATAGTGGTAAGAAAAGTTGGTTGAAGACTTGTGAAGATTTGGATTTAAACCTAGTTTCTAAGACGAAAAATAACAGAACTCAAATAAAATTGATAACAAGATTGAGAGAAAACTGAGGCTAAGATTCCACTATTTTCCATTTTTTAAAGTGATTTAATTCAATAATTATAATTATGCAATTCTTACATTTAAATTGATTCTAAAATATTACAACAAGTAGATTTTCAAAATAACAATTGTATATCGAAAGCATGGAACATCAAAAACCTAGGCCAAGCATGTACCATCAAAAGAAATCACAATTGTTTAATAAAAATCATTAAATCAATTTTTAACCAAGGTAAATAATCATAAAATAATTGTTTAAATTAATCAATTAAATGTTACCACATATTTTTTTTGGAAAACTAGCTTCTTTTGTCGCCTCAACAAAGGGTTTTATCTCCTCATATTAATCACTTGCTCAAAATTATGGTTCATGGCTGAAAGTGTTTACAAATGATGAAAGAGGAGAAAAATAAAGAAAACAATGAGTTTGCAATGTTTATAGGTGTTACAGACTCATTGTTAAAGAAAAGGGCTGAAGATAAACGTTGCAGATGCTAATATATCCGTTGCAGATGGGTTGAAGAAAACGTTGCAGCTGAAGATAAATGTTGCAGATGCGAAGATATCCGTTGCAAATGGATGAATAAACCGTGGTTGAGAGGTTGAAGAAATTGTTGCCTATTCTTTGTTCTTCATGCAGCAGCAACAACAAATTTTTCTGAATTGATTTCTCTGCCTTCTATTCGTCTCCTAAGCTCTCCCTAAACTCTCTATCCCTTTTTTGGATCGACCCCCTCCTATTTATACGCCACAAACCACCAAATCTTCATACAATCTTCATTAACAGAAAATAATACTCGGGTATCATTTTTCCTGATTTTATCTCCACGAATATTTGATGCGTATTTTGTTTCCAAACTTTGTAAAACTTTTTCCTGATAAGGTAACAAGATAATGTTGTCTTAATCTCTCTAAAATCTTCTTTGTATCTTCCAAATTTATCGATTAAAATCTTCACTGGCGAGAGAATAGTTTTTCCCGCCAAGTACTCTATTTGAAATGGAAGAGGTGGTGCCCTTTTCCAAGGCATGGGTGCCTTTATCAATTCTTGGTGCCTTTATCAATTCTTTCGGCTGCCTTTAGTAAAAAAAATCTAGCCGATTTTTCCAAAAATGTTTTTTTTCCAAAAACACCTACATATGCATAAAAACACCATATTAATACAAAATTGAGCATTAAAAAAACATAGAATATAGATAAAATAGACACACGAATGTGTCTATCAAATACCCTCAAACTTATTATTTGCTATTCCTCGAGCAAATGAAAATACTAACTCACTTTCGCAGGCATCGCGATTGCACTTAGCGTGTGCAACTAGCCTTTAAACCCCTTGGTGTCCGTAGTGGACGAGTTTTGTCTCGTGGGGGTTTAAAAGAGGTATACCCACAAAACCTTTACTCCAAACCCTAGCTATCTGTGAATGATTGAGGATAAATACTAAACAATCCATTTAGTCTGCATACTAAATTCTTCGCCTATAAGAATCATTACCCTATATGAGCCCAATTGTTGCACACGAGTTTTCACTCAGCGTACTAAAATTCATACAAGAATTAAAAAGTCTACTTAAATAGTCGTTCAACCACGATACTCGAAATCTATCAAAGTACAATCACATGAAAAGATTTAGAAGATGGATATAGACAAAATGAAGTTTGCGCGTGTTGATTAAGGTGAACGGTGTTTCCAATATCTGTCTGAAGGTCAGTGCCAGGATGAATGGATTGAGATACACTCTCACTAGTCTTACTCCTTATACTAATATCGACTCAGCTGGTATATACAAGGGTCCCAGCGGTCGATTAATTGAAAATAAAATAATTATTTATTATTTTTAAATATGTGGACAACATGATTGGATCAAATGAATCCAAGCGCATGATCCTTATCAGCATCTTACATGATAGTTCTCATGGATCCTGTTTTCCACGCTTGCTTAGGCGACGGGGATAGGGAGAACACACAAATATTGCTATCAAAGTGTCAATACTCGATTTTTTTCTTTTTAATGGTCTAAATAATACAATAATGGGGCTTGATCTCAAACACTCTACTTTATCCTGGCGGTGATAACATTTCGAAGGTGATATGATCGAGATAGATTCCGAGATATGGTGACAACTATCATGTTATTTCTAACACCTGAGCTAAGCATCCTTTTATGAATAAACCATTTATCTGGGCACACCAATTCCTATAGAAAAAGATCTAAGTTTCCATCTACCTATAAAAGTTAGTGTCATCCCCAATTGTTCACAAGTTTCTAGACTTTGGAGTTTCATATTTCACTAAAAGCGCAATACCAAAAATATAGGTAACTAGAAGAAAGTCAGAAAGATAGTACCTGGGTGAAGCATAACAATCCTTCTTTGGAGAAAAAGACAGAAAATAAAACAAAACCTACGAAAACTTACTAATGTACAAAAGCATCCTTGAAGGTTAATCAAGGTACGCAGGGTCCTTCAGAGGTACCTCCTCAACATCACCTGCAAGAAAAGGCTCTTAAAAAGGTTTCAATCTTTGGCCGTTAACCTTTGAAGAACTACTACCATCCAGTGTCTCAGTCTAAATAGCACCATGAGGAAAAGAAGTGCGAATTATAAAAGGACCCGTCCACCGAGAGCGTAACTTCCCGGGGAATAGATGCAAACGGGTATCATACAAAAGAATTTTTTGACCTGGAGAAAATGACTTTCTTAAAATATTTCTATCATGCACAAGTTTCATTTTGTTCTTATATTCCCTAGCATTATCATATGCATCTTTCTGAATCTCTTCCAACTCATTGAGCTGGATCTTCCTGTGAGCCCCTGCCTTGTCAAGTGAAAAATTTAACTGCTTTACAACCCAATATGATCTATGTTCTAACTTGAAGGGAAGGAGACAGGCCTTTCCAAAAACTAGACGATAGGGTGACATTCCAATGGGGGTATTAAACGCAGTACAGTAAGCCCATAAGGCATCAGTAAGCCTCAACGACCAGTCTTTTCGATTAGGATTAACTTTTTTCTCTAAAATACGTTTTATCTCCCTGTTGGAAACCTCTACTTGACCACTAGTCTGTGGGTGGTATGGGGTAGCTACTTTTTGGGTAGTACCATATTCTTCATCAAAATCCTAAATGGTCAATTATAAAAGTGCGACCCTCCATCACTACTTATAGCCCGCGGTGTACCAAAACATGCAAATATGTTATCATTTAAAACTGGACCACAACCTTGTGGTCATTTAATTTACATGAAACCGCCTCAACCCACTTAGACACATAGTCTACAACGACAAGGATGTAAAAATAACAAAAAGAATTAGGAAAAGGACCCATAAAATCAATGCCCCATACATCAAAGACCTCAATAACTAGAATAGGGTTCAAAGGGATCATATTTCTATGGGAAATGGTTCCAAACTTCTGGCAACGCTCACATATAACACAGTAACGGTGGGTGTCTTTAAACAACGAAGTCTAGTAAAATTCACACTGCAATATCTTAGCAGCGGTTTTTTTAGTACTAAAATGACCCCCAAAAGCATGATCATGAAAAAAGGAAATAATACTAGACTGGTCATTCTCAGGTATACATCTCCTAATAATCTGGTTTGGACAATACTTAAACAGATAAGGATCATCCCAAAAGAAATGTTTAACATCGGCTAAAAACCTAAAACGATCTTGTTTACCCTGATTTTGGGGCATTCAACTAGTAACAAGATAATTTACTATATTCGCATACCAAGGTAATCCTGAAAGAAGGAAAATTTGTTCATCAGGAAAACTATCCCTCACATGAGGGGAATCATTAGGGAAATCAAAAACAAGCCTAGACAAGTGGTCCGCTACTACATTTTATGCACCCTTTTTGTCTCTAATTTCTATAAAAAATTCTTGTAACAAAAGGATCCATCTAATTAATCTAGGTTTAGTATCCTTCTTAGACAGAAGATACTTCAAAGCAGCATGAACAGTAAAAACTATGACCTTAGAACCTAAGAGATACGATCTAAACTTGTCTAAGGTAAGAATAATGGCTAATAATTCCTTCTCTGTGGAGGTGTAGTTCAGTTGGGAATCATTCAGAGTTTTGCTAGAATTGTAAATCACATGAAGTAATTTTTTTTTCTTGTTGACCTAGCACAACACCAATAACAAAATCTGAAGCATCACACATGATTTCAAAGGGTAGGTTCCAGTTAGGTGTCTGAACTATGGGGGTGGTACTGAGTAAAGTATTAAGCTTCTCAAAAGCCTCTAAGCAAGCAAATTCCAAATAGGTCTAGAAATCAAGCTAAAATCCTTAATGAATCGACGATAAAAAATTGCTGCCCTAAGAATGACCTAATATCTCTTACGTTTTTGGGAACCTGTAAATTATTAATAATGTTAACTTTGGCTTTGTCTACCTCTCTACCCTTAGAAGACACGATGTGCCCTAAAACAATTCCTGAACGAACCATAAAATGATATTTCACCCAATTAAACACTAAATTCTTTTCCATACATCTAGTTAACACTAAGGTCAAATGATGCAAGCACTCATCAAAAGATGAACCAAAAACTGAAAAATCATCCATAAAAACCTCTAAAAACCGTTCTACCATGTCAGAAAATATGCCCATCATGCAGCCAGAAAAAATAGCGGGTGAATTATACAACCCGAAAGGCATGCTTCTATATGCAAAGGTACCAAAGAGACAAATTAAAGTAGTTTTCTCTTGGTCTTCTGGGGCAATAACAATTTTATTATAACCAGAGTATCCATCTAACAAACAATAATGACTATGTCCAGATAATCGCTCTAGCATTTGGTCGATGAAAGGAAGGGGATAGTGGTCCTTCCTTGTGACCTTGTTCAATTTTCTATAGTCAATACAAACATGCCACCCCGTGGTCACTCGGGTTTGGATTAAATTATTGTTTTTATTTTTGACAACAGTGATACCTGATTTCTTGAGAACAACCTGAACGGGGATGACCCACTTACTGTCTGAAATGGGGTAGATAATACCCGCATCTAACAAATTAAGCACCTCAGTTCGAACTACTTCTTTCATGTTAGGGTTCAGTCGACGTTGCATCTCCCTAGAAGGTTTGGTGTCGTCCTCTAAATGAATCTGATGCATACAAACTGTAGGACTTATACCCTTAATGTCTGTTAAGGTCCACCCTAAAGCTTATTTGTTTTCTTGAAGTATGATCACTATCATAATTTCTGATTACTGTCCAAGTCAGATGCTACAATTACATGCAAAGTCTCAGATGGGCCTAAAAACAACTATTTTAGAGTATCTGACAATGGTTTGAGGTCCAACTTAGGAGGCTCTTCTAAAGAAGAAATTAAGGTAGAATTAGAAAATGGTGGTGGTTCAAACTTAGCTTTCCATATATTAGTATCTAAAACATGGGTATAATCTAACAGAGCATTCACTTGATCAATGGTGCTAACATCGTCGAAATCTAAGCCAAAATGGGTTAAACAACTCTCTAATGTATCTTCAGATAAGATATTTGGTAATGACTCCTGAACTCATGTTTACCTCTTCAATGCACATGTCATATATCTCAGGGGGTTTCTTACTAATATTGAAAATATTCAGCTCAATATTCGTATTACCAAAAAATAAATTCATAATACCATTTAAACAGTTAATGATCGCATTAGATATAGTTAAAAACGACCGACTAAATATCACAGGTATCTGGTTTTCTTGGTCAGGAACATGTTGGGTATCTGAGATTAAAAAATACACAGGATAAATAAACCTATCAACCTCAATAAAAACATCCTCGATAATACCACGGGGAATTTTCACAGACTTATCAGCTAACTGAAGTGTTATCTGGGTAGATTTTAAGTCACCAAGTCCTAGCTGGAGGTACACATGGTACGAAAGTAAGTTCACACTAGATCCTAAGTCAAGTAACGTTTTTTCTACACGGTAGTTACCTATTGTGCAAGAAATGGTAGGGCAACCTGGGTCTTTGTACTTAGGAGCTGCGTTGTTCTGGATAATTGAACTCACATGACTAGATATAAAGGTTTTTTTTCTGTATACTAAGCTTTCGTTTTCGCGTACAAAGATCCTTAAGGAACTTGACATAAGTAGGAATCTGCCTAATTGCATCTAATAAATGAAAATTGATGTTGACTTTCTTAAAAATCTCCAATATATCATTAAAGTTGGATTCCTTCCTAGTTGGTACTAAAAGTTGTGGGAATGAGGTTTTGGGCACAAAATCGGGCTCAGCGGGAACCACATTGGACTCTTTAGACACTTTATCAGTCTCTTCAACTACAAGCTCAGAAGGGTGAACTACAACATGTTCAATATCGGTCAAGGTTACCTTATTGTCTACCACTCCTAATGGTTTCAATTGAATTCACATGATTTGATAATTTCTCAAAAGATAGCTCATGAACTCTTCTAGGGTTGGGTTGTGGTTGACTATGAAACTTGTCTTTTTCTTTTTCTCTCAAAGACTTAGAGATTTGACCATCCTGGTTTTCTAAATTAGAAATATCCCGACTGTTAGCCTAAATAATCTTTTGATTTTCTCGTATACTTTGGTTGACAGAATGCTGAAAATCTTTAGTTTTCTGAGTCGGCTAAACTCATGACCGTCTTTTCTAGCGGATTCTAAAATTGTGCTGGTCCAGAAGGATTCTTAGTATAACCAAAACCTAGGGGAACCTGAGGGTTACTAGACTGGCCTTGATTTTGTCCCCTAGAATAAGAAAGGTTTGGATGGTTTCTCCAACCAGGGTTATAGGTTTCTGAGTATGGGTCAAACTTATGACGGTTATCATATCTAGTGGTATTCTAAAGAGCATGGGATTGCTCTTCAACAGTCTGTCCTTCCCAACATGACTTGGGCTCTATTCCACAACTAGATTGACTCGATTCTAAGGCTTTTAACCTTTTTGCTATAACTGTAATTTTGGCATTTGATTCAAGAATTTCATCTACCATATTGACATTACCTCTGCTCAGTAAAAATTTTCTCTGAGGTTCTTTACTACATTCCCATTGCTGGGTCTTTTCGGCAATTTTATTCAAAAATATCATAGCCTCATCAACAGTTTTACTATCAAAACTCCCTGGACACAATGACTTGACCTTGGTCGTCGTTGGATAATCTAGCCCTTCATAAAGGATCAGGACTAGTCTAACCTTTTCTAAACCGTGATGGGGATATTGTATCAATAAATCGTTGAACCTTTCCAAATACCTATACAAAGACTCTCCCTCTTGCTGCACAAATGTGGAAATCTCGTGCCTAATAGATGATGTTTTGTGCCTAGGGAAAAATTTAGATAAAAAGTCAGCGGTAAGCTATTCATATGTTTCGATGGATTCAAATGGCAAACTATATAACCAAGATTTGGCCTTGTCTCTCAGGGAAAAATAAAATAACCTAAGTTTCAAAGCTTCATCAGACATGTTGTGAATTCTTAGGGTACTACATATTTCTTCAAATGTGAAAGTAGGGGTTTTAATTTTCTTTTCCTAAGAAGATTGGGAGCATCTGTATGGTCCCAGGTTTTAACTCATAGTTTGCTTGAGTTTCATCTAACTTGATACATGATGGACGGGAAGTCATAGTGGGATTAAAAAAATCTTTTAAAGTTGTCATTTCCGGCACAGCTGGAAAATTAGGAATAACTTCCTCACTAAGAGACAAATTCTCAAAACTAAATTTTCCAAAAATCGGGATCTCAAAAGAAGGGTTGCCTAAATTCTCAATTTCAAAGACAGGGTTTATATTCACGTCACTGATCAAACGACCAATAGAATCTCTTCTCCAAGCACGCTCACTCAAGGCTTTAGGCGGCCTGGGCATGTAATTAATAAATCCTAATTGGAAGGGAATTCTAAAAAAACACAAACAAGGCCGACTCAACCAAATCAAACCTAATTAATCTAGCAAAAAAAAAACATGATGGCTCCACTTAGATTGTTTCTAGACCAGCTTCTATTCTTCCAAAAGGAAACTAGTTAAAGTTTTAGCGAATCTCTCAGAATGATCCGAATTAGATTAAGTCGAATAGAAATAGGATAAGCTCCAAGGAGCTTTGATAACCCTGCCTCTTTGGCAATGTTTCCTTAAGTTACAAGGCAGCTCGAATCAACTTAAAATAATCTTCCTGAACTTTAAGTTAGGCTAACAGAGTAACCAATACAGTCCTTTTGAATGACTTTCCAATAAGCTCGATACCCTATCAGTCTTCTTTCTAGTCAAATTTTAAGGATTAGGATCGTGTTAGGTAACGTGTTCCTAAGGCGGGCAAGAAGGAAACGGTGATGAAATCCGAGTCCTTATCTTATATGGCCAGTCCTTGCCCTTTACTAGAAAAAAAATTTGTATTCAGTTCCTCAACATATATGCATACGAAGGAATACAGTAAACGCATTTGCAAGGGATTCGTGGGTTGATCGAGTCTTACCTCCCGTACCAGACGGGGGATGAATCGGTTGTAGTCGACTCGGGCCACCGACTCCTGTTCAGTGTACGAACCCGAGGGGCCGAGACAGTATCGTAATTGTCGTCCTTCCCTGTTGCAGTTTATATTTAAATACCCTTTCGTAGGGTTTGAAAAAAAAGTTCAAAAGTTCAAAGTCCAAAGTCCAAAATTCAGAAAAAACATAAAAATACCTAAAATAATTACAAAAATAATAAGAATTTCCTAACACAATTTTCTAAAAAAAAAAAAAAAAAAAACCAAAATTAAAAAAATTAACTACAAAAAATAAAATAAAAATTTATCTTCTTTTTTCGTTCTTTTTGATTTGTCTTTGACTCCAAGTATTTAATCAATTAATATAATCTTTGGCTTCAATTTCTTTTTGATCCAAAACCTGTAATACAAAGAAAAATACCCAAAAACGTAAAATAGAACAAATAAAATAAAAATCTAACTAAACTAACTAACGTAAAAAAAACAAAACAAAAAATCAAAAAACAAGTCCGCGTCGGCGGCGCCAAAAACGATGATTTTTTTGTAGTGGTAAGAAAAGTTCGTTCAAGACTTGTGAAGATTTGGATTTAAACCTAGTTTCTAAGAATAAAAATAGCAAAACTCAAATAAAATTGATAACAAGATTGAGATAAAATTGAGGGTAAGATTCTACTATTTTTCAATTTTTAAAGTGATTTAATTCAATAATTATAATTATGCAATTCTTATATTTAATTTGATTCTAAAATATTGCAACAAGTATATTTTCAAAATAACAAATGTATATCGAAAGCATAGAACATCAAAAACCTAGGCCAAGCATGTACCATCAAAAGAAATCACAATTGTTTAATAAAAATCATTAAATCAATTTTTAACCAAGGAAAATAATCATAAAAGAATTGCGTAAATTAATTAAATAAATGTTACCACATAATTTGTTTGGAAAAATAGTTTCCTCTGTCGCCTCAGCAAAGGGTTTTAGCTCCTCATATTAATCACTTGCTCAAAATTATGGTTCATGGCTGAAAGTGTTTACAAATGATGAAAAAGAAGAAAAATAAAGAAAACAGTGAGTTTGCAATGTTTATAGGCGTTACAGACTCACTGTTACAGAGAAGGGATGAAGACAAAACGTTGCATATGCTAAGATATCCGTTGCATATGGGTTGAAGAAACCGTTGCAACTGAAGATAAACGTTGCAGATGCGAAGATATCCGTTGCAAATGGATGAATAAATCGTGACTGAGAGGTTGAAGACATTGTTGCCTATTCTCTGTTCATCATGCAGCAGCAATAATAAATTTTTCTGAATTGATTTTTCTGCCTCCTATTCGTCTCCTAAGCTCTCCCTAAACTCTCTAACCCTTTTCTAGCTCGTCCCCATCCTATTTATACACCACAAACCACCAAATCTTCATAGAATCTTCATTAACAGAAAATAATACTCGGGTATTTTTTTCCTGATTTTATCTCCACGAATATTTGATGTGTATATTGTTTGCAAACTTTGTAAAACTCTTTCCTGATAAGGTTACAAGATAATCTTGTCTTAATTTCTCTAAAATCTTCTTTGTATCTTCCAAATTTATCGATTAAAATCTTCAGTTAGCGGATTTGGCGAACCAATTGGCATATTAACCTAGAGGCGCCAACAAGAAAGCGGATTCGACTAACCAGTTAGCGGATTAGCCTCGAACGCCAACTAGAAAACGGATTTGGCTAATCAGTTGGCGGATTAGCCTAGAGGTTCCAACCAGAAAGCGGATTTGGCTAACCAGTTGGCGTTTTTGCCTAAAGTTAATGTCCCTTCCCCTTCTTTTATTTATTTGTAGCAATGCGAATAAAACATATATATGGAGGAGGTGTTAGTTGGAAATCGATGATACGTAGCCAAGCTAACCTGAAAGCGGATATTCCTTAGCTATGCTAACCCGAAAACGAAATAGCTTTAGCTATGCTAACCATAAAGCGATTTTTGTTAGCTATGCTAACCAGAAAGCGAATTTTGTTAGCTATGCTAACCAGAAAGCGGATTCGCCTAGCTATGCTAACCCGAAAGCCAAAATGCCTTAGGTATGCTAATTAGAAAGCGGATTTGTCTAGCTATACTAATCAGAAAGCGAAATAACCTTATCTATGCTAACCAGAAAGTGGATTTGGGTAACCAGTTGGTGGATTAGCCTAGATGCGCCAACCAGAAAGCGGATTTTGCTAACCAGTTAGCAGATTACCCTAGAGCGCTAACCAGAAAGCGGATTTGGCTAACCAGTTGGTGTTTTGGCCTAAAGTGCAGTATATGGATCTCCCTTCCCCTTCTTTTATTTATTTATAGAAATGCGAATAAAACATATATAGGGAGGAGGTGTTAGTTGGAAATCGATGATTTTTAGTCATGCTAAACTGAAAGCGGATATGCCTTAGCTATGCTAACCAAAAAGCGGATTTGCCTAGCTATGCTAACCAGAAAGAGAAATATCCTTAGTTATGCTAACCAGAAAGCGGAATTGCTTAGCTATGTTAACCAGAAAACAAAATAACCTTAACTATGGTAACCAGAAAGAGGATTTGCTTATCTTTGCTAACCAGAAAGTGGATTTGGCTAATTAGTTGGCGGATTAGCCTTGAGGTGCCAACCAGAAAGAGGATTCGGCTAACCAGTTGGTGAATTAGCCTAGAGCGCCAACTAGAAAGCGGATTTTGCCAAACAGTTGGAGGATTATCTTAGAGACGGCAACCAGAAAACGAATTTGGCTAACTAGTTGGCGTTTTTTCCTAAAGTGCAGTCGATGGATGTCCCTTCCCCTTCTTTTATTTATTTGTAGAAATGCGAATAAAACATATATGGGGAGGAGGTGTTAGTTGGAAATCGATGATTCTTAGCCATGCTAACCAGAAAAGGGATTTGTCTAATTATGCTAACCAGAATGCGAAATAGCCTTAGTTGTGCTAACCAGAAAGCGAAATAGCCTTAGTTGTGCTAACCAGAAAGCGAAATATCCTTAGTTGTGCTAACCAGAAAGTTGATTACTTATAGCTTAGACGATGAAGCTTAAATGATTCTTAGAATCATTCATTTTTTTTGTGTACTCGAGAATGCATATTTGCATATTAAGTAGCGATAATTATGCACAAGTTGATGCATAATTTGCGAAAGTCCCTTGGCCTATACGGATTAGGCTTTGCTTGGCCTTTGGCCTTGCTACATAAGTTGGGAATTTTTAGACGTGGATTTTATATGCCTAATCATATCCTATCGAAACGATTGTCCCTTTTCGATGTTGGATTTTCCTTAATAGGCTTGATTTGGTTGTCCCTTTGGATGAACTACGGTCATGCTTGATCCATTCAAGGTATGGGTTGGGTACGTAGGCAACTACAGTGCAGTGCATTAAGGTGCAGCATCTTGTCGCTCATATCATATAATTTGAAGATGATTGTGATGCTTTGGTAACTCATATCATCTAAATCGGTAATGGTATGCAAGAGATTATTTTTACCATACTTGATGAGGTAGGTACATTCCTTTTTATGGATTTTCATACTTCATGTCAAATAATAAGATATGAACGGAATATGTCTGGTACCTGCACTCTTGGCAAGAGCAAGATCAGTGCATGCACCTAGTACTTAGTCGAATCAAAGTTGAGGAAGCAAAAAATAGGCCTGAAATGGCCTATGTGCTAGTCCAAGGCATGAGTTAGGCCTAGACATTAATTGTAAGTATATGATACTTTCCAAAGGCATTCACAATTAGCTTTAATGATCTTGTACCATTTGCAGAACAAGGGTGAGTTGGAACGGTATGGAAACTACGTTACTAGTATCATGCTTGCAAAGCATGCTTGGAAGGGAAAATTGGCATGTATTTTCCTAGCGAGAAGTTAAGCTTTTAGGCCCTGTTACTGGCGCGTCGGGAGTTCTGGCCTGCGTGGCGTATAACATCGTGGGGCAGAATTTCCTGGTCCATCACAAAATAATTTTTATAGCAACGATGTTGATTTCTTGTGAGACGATTTTAATTGCTTGAATGATGAAGTTTCGAGTGTTTAAATAATGGCATTGGTTGGAAGTGACGATACAAAGATGGAAGCACTGAATAAGTTGTGGTTGTTGTTGGTCCGAGATTGAAACAAAACAGGGAAGGTATGTCGTACAACGAAGGAAAAGAAGATAGAAGATAAGTAAGAAAGAATAAGTAAAAGATTGCGACAAGTGATTTGAGATACAGAACAATGAGTTTAAAATCGAGAAAACAGGCTAAAAAATGATTTGTTTTCGATGGATTTAAATATTAACGGATGGTATTGGAAGGAATGAGAACTTGTATTGAAATTGGAATGTGGGGTCTTTATCTAATTCGAAGAATTTGAGAATGTACGCCAAGCAATTGAGAGCTATCTAAGAACTTTGATGGATGCAATCTGGATACCTTCCTCACAACCTATTCCATATCCATTAGAGAGACGAGATTCCTATCCAATCCACCTCCTACCAATACGCCACATCTCATTCACAAGAACCAAGTCCATTACCAACAGATGTCTAAAACAACAATAACAGTGAGTTGGAGCATAGTCCACTATCACATGCTTGTTTCGATTTGCTATTTTTGGTTTGATTTCTAGTTTTATATTTTCTTTTTAGTTTATTTATTATGAACTTTATTATTATGTGCAGCTAAATATTAATTGATTACAAATGATTTCAATGTTCCGGGCGTAATACTACATTAGTTATATAAATTTATTCGGAGTTTTTATTATTATCGTTTTCTTTCACTACGTCTAGGTTTGATGATTGATTTCTATACTTGAACAATTGGATTAATCTATTGATCAATTTAATGCTAGTATTGAGTTATGAGATAAGTAATTGTCTATCGACTCGTACACAAATAGAAATCGTGAGACCTTGTGGAGCCATTTACGAGTGAAGAAACACCAGCAAGTGGACCTTGATCTAAGAGTTTAACTATTGGGAGCATCCTAAATTCACAAAGCTTAAAGCATTCGATTGGGTTACACTTTGAGTGATCTGCTACTTGGTGGTTCAGACGAATATAATATGGTAATCGAGAGATTTTGTATCTAGTGATAAAATTAGTTTTTGGATAACACTGATCTAGCTGCTATTCTACAGTTGGTGATGAATGATTCTGAAGAAAGATAGATAAGTATACTAATTCAGTCAACGTTTGGGGGCTTATGTACAAGAGCAAATGAAAGCAAAAAATATGAATTTTATGAAGTTTATGATATCTAGAATATATAAGTTGTGAAGAATCAAGTGGTAAAGTCCTTATACTACGACCATAGTAGTTTCATTATTATTTTTCAGTTTGCCTTCTAAATGGAGTTAAAAAAAATGAAAAAAAAATAAAAGAAAAAAAAAACTGTTTTATATTGTTTTTGTGTATATTTGTTTTCGTATTCATTTAATAAGTCCGTGGGGAAGAAGAAATTTATAAAGAAGTTTCAAACAACAAGAAATTGAGGAAAATAGTTACAATTTTTCAAAGTTCTACGAAGTTCAAGAGTTCATCATCAACAGTTGAAGACCGAAGACGTTTCTATTCGCCGTGAGAGTGGTGTTGATTGTAGACCGGGTGAGAAGGTAAGTAAGTGTTCTCATCCTCACATGGTGGTTGATTTCCTTTCTTAGGGGGGGCCGGGCCGCCCGGCGGGTTCTTTTTCGTCCCACGTTTCTATGGGATAACATCTTCGTATAATTCAGAAGGTTCCTTTTCCTTCCCACCATTCAACATACGCAGGATTTGTATCTTCACTCCTGCCTGTACACATGAGAACCATAAAATGCATCTTTTGAGTATTAATTTCATAAAACCCTATTGATGAGGCTAAAGTCGAGGCAGAATACTTATTCGATGGCTCTCGAAGTTGGATTCTTTCATATGTTGGTTTTCTCCTAACTAGAGAGTTAAGCATGAGAATAATGTTCTTTGGAATTTCTAACTTCTTATTATTAGTGTGCAGAAACTTTATGTCTTTGTAGCTCTTTGGATGCATGTGAATTTGGAGTATTTGAATAGTTGGAGTAGGTTTTGTGGGTATCTCTTGTAAACCCTCACGATACTATAATTCGTCAACTAGGGCCACCTAGGGGTTTAGGATTGTTGCACTTGCTAAGTGCAACCGTGTCCTCAACGAAATGGAGTTGTATTTAGTTTGGCTTAAGATGTATATTTTGCTCGAGGGAAACTGCTATTGGCAACCCATCGTACGTTAGGGGGAAGAAATGTTTCAAGGGAGTTTATAAAGGCACCAAAGTTATTTTCTTAAGGGCTGCCAATGTTTAAATAGTGTTAAAGGCATAATCCAGTTTGTTAAGGACACCTCATCTTCTTCCCTAATTTGAATTCGTTAAATATTAGGTTTCACTATTGTTAATTGTTGAACAGGGAAGAGATGTGATAGGAGAAGATGATAGAAGTTGGGAATGAGATGGTGGTGTTTTAATGGCAGTTGAAGTTCGAGATTAGAGAAGAAGACCTTGTTTTTGTCTATGATGAAAAAGGGAGCTCAATACTATGGCATCGATTGTTGATGATGCTGTTACGATGATGATAAAGCTTCTACCATCGATGGATTCTGTGAAGGGTATTGATGGGTGATGATGATTGACAGTCTTTTGTAAAAGGAGAGAGCTTGGTTGAAGGAGATGTTGATAATGGGCAGTTGATGATGGTGAATGATCGAGGTTGTTAATGGTCAAGTCATGGATGGAGAATATGTTGCTGCCATTATTAGTGATGGTTGTATTTGTGAAGCTCAATGTTGATTATAATCTGTGACTGAATGGGATATGATTTGAAGGAATTGATGAGAAAACAGGGACAAGGAGATGGAAGGAGCTCGAGTGTGTTGATACTATGATGTTGGGAGTATTTTACGGAGCTGGGAATAGTTTTGATGGCAGCGACATTGATTTCTTGTGAGACGATTTTAATGTCTTGAATGATGAAGTTTCGAGTGTTGATATAATGGCAGTGGTTGGAAGTCACGAGACAAATATGGAAGCAGTGAATGAGTTGTGGTTGTTGTTGGTCCGAGATTGAAACAAAACATGGAAGGTATGCCATACAACGAAGGAAAAGAAGATAGAAGATGAGTCGGAAAGAATAAGTAAAAGATTGCGACAAGTGATTTGAGACACAGAACTCAGAGTTTGAAAGCAAGAAAACAGGCTAAAAAGAATGATCTGTTGTCGATGGATTTAAATATAAATGGATGGTATTGGAAGGAATGAGAGTTTGTATTGAAATGGTAATGTGGGGTCTTTATCTAATTCGAAGAATTTGAGAGTGTACGCCAAGCAATTGAAAGCTATCTAAGAACTTTGATGGATGCAATCCGGATACCTTCCTCACAACATGTTCCACCCCCAACAGCCAGTATGCCACCTCTCTTTCACAAGCACCAAGTCCATTACCAACATGCATCTACAACAACAACAACAACGAGCTTGAGCATAGTCCATTATCACATGCTTGTTTCGATTTTCTATTTTTGGTTTGATTTCTAGTTTTATTTTATTTTTTAGCTTATTTGTTTTGAAATTTATTATTATGTGTAGCTAAATATTTTATTACAGATGATTTCAATGTCCCGGTCGTAATACTCTATTAGTTATATAAAGTTATTCAAAAAATTTATCATTATCGTTTGTGTTCACTATATCTAGGTTTTATGATTTATTTCTATATTGTTCAAATGTACAATTGGATTAATCTATTGATTAGTTTAATGCTAGTATTGAGTTATGAGATAAAACATCGTCCATCGACTCGTACACAAGTAGAAATCGTTAGACCTTGCAAAGGGATTCTGTGGAGCAATTATGAGTGAAGACAACACTAGCAAGTGGACCTTGACCTAAGAGTTTAACTACTGGGATCAACCTAAATTCACAAAGCTTAAAGCATTTGATTGAGTTACACCTTGAGTGATCTACTACTTGCTGGTTCAGACGAATAGAATCTGGTAGTCGAGAGCTTCCGTATCTAGTGATAAAAGGAGTTTTGGGGATAACACTGATCTAACTTCTATTCTATGGTTGGTGATGAATGATTCTGGCGAAAGATAAATAAGTATACTAATTTATTCAATTTTTGGTAAAGGCGAATGACTCCCTAATCATATTCATTTCTTAATATCTTTTTCTATTTATTTTTTTAATTATTTTAAAAAAACAAACCCCCCTTTTCAGTAGTTATTATAGTTTTGCTAATCTAAATTATAACCTATCAATTACACATCTCTCTGTGGGAATGATCCTTACTACCACTATATTACTAGTTAATTAGTGGAAAATATCTTGATCAATTTGTTGCACTTACGACACGCATCAAAGCACCCTTGGCCACAACACTCTTGACACGAACGTTCTTATCCCTAGTATATTGGTGTTATCTGTCTTGGCTTAGCATCACTAGCAGCGTCCTGGCCTTTGCGCTAAAAACGCTAGCCTTTTTAGTAGTATTTTAGCCTTTGTGGCTAAAAAGATAGATTTCCTTGCTAGAAGCTAGCACATTAGCCTTGCAATCGGAACGCTAGCACATTAGCATTTATGACTAATAAGCTAGCACATTACCATTTGTGCTAAAAAGCTAATGCTAGCCTTGCTAGCTACTTCCATCAGAAATATGTCATTCTTTTCAATACTTGCTTGATGCCAACATTAATCCTATATGGTTATTTAATAAGTCTTCTTTCTTAAGAAGCTCTTTACAATCTGGGCTTCAAACATCTTTCAGATTTATGCCAAGTCACACATAAGCTAATATTTAGCTATTAAAATTATGCCATTTCGAAGTTATTATGTGACTATTAAACTTATCAGACTTGACACTAATCAGTCTGATCATCAGTTTAGTGCGTTATGCAACTTGCCACACTTACTTAGCAGGTTACTTAACTTTAAGTGACCTAACCAATATATTAGTGGTCCACGATTCCACTATCATTATACGAGATACGAAATACAATGCATGGGGGGATTCTCATTGGGGTATTGGTCTGGCGGTCAACGACAATCGTGCGTTGTGGAAACACATCGACGAACAAGAAGGTAACAAGTAGTCATTTGAGAGTACGAGGAGTAGTGGTCATACAAGTCTTCTTTACTTTTCGTACATGACTCCACTACGATCTCCATAATCGTTACTCCTTCACTTCTCTTCTAACATTCACCACTTACGAGAAATAAGTGTGTCTTCTTAGAAATATAAATAAATGGATTCATATATTTGAAATAAGACAAGAAGAACTAAGAAATACAAAATTAGTGATTCATCCCAGGGATAATCCTTTCTTCTTTACATACTACTCATCATAGTGAGATTTCTCAACCTTCTTTGCTTCCCTCCCGTAAAACCTACCCAATCTTCTCCACCTTTGTGATCGAAGAAGGACGTGAACAACCATTTCTTGGTTTAGGCTCGTCTATTCGATCTTGATCTCTCGAACCTACTTGAAAGTACTATTTTTATAGTATATTTGTTTTTACTCTAAAATAGTACCATCATCATATGATCCTTAGAGTGAAAAGATGATCAATTTGTCACGTACGTAGATATATTATTTTATGGTCAAAAAGTACCATTTAAGGATATAAAGCATGCATATTATCTTATTTTTCTAACTTTTACTTTTTAGGTTACACTTTTAAAGGCTAAAATTGATTCCACGGTAAAAATGAGTTTACAAAGCCTTTCATATTACGTCTGAAGTTAAAGCGGAAAACTAAAATTGGTGTGTAATGAACGGAGGACCTAAATACGAGCTATATCGTGTTAGTGCTACACCTAGCGCAAAATTTGGCAGTAAGTCTTCCACAAACTGCGAATACTAAAGAAGTTTTTTGAAAGTTGTATAATGTTTGGACCACCAACCACTTTAAGAAAGTTATACTCTAGAGGGAGTAAAATCGTAAAAATCTTCCGCTGGACTTGAACATGTTGTTATATTTTTACTTCGCCAAGGTTTTGTCCCATAGGTTTCTCCTTGTAAAAATTTTAACGAGTCAATATATGTGTGTATAACATCGTTATAAGGTGAAGTCTGTTGTACTCTTTTCCTTTGATTTGGTTTTTTCCCACGTTGTTTTTCTAACGATGTTTTTAATGAGGAAACACGATCTTTAGCGTCGATAATATTTGAGTTGTAAGCGTTCAGTTTTTGTCCCAAGCGGTTTTCCTGACACATACGTTTAGGTTTTGTCCAAAGTGGTTTTCCTATCGTTGTTTCGACAAAAGGAAAAAATTTGCGGCGATGACCAGCCTCATTTATGTTCTTCAAGTGTTCATGTTTTTTCCCAAACGGTTTTTCTAGCAAAACTTTGATGAGGGGAGAGAATTTTTAGCGATCAACACCATATTAAAGCTTCCAGTGTTGTACCTTTTTTTCCTTCGACTAGTTTTTATCTCAGTCGGATTTTTCTTACAAGGTTATATTGAGTCAATTTTTTAGATTTATAGATCATCAAAGGGGGAATTTTTTAAAATCGTTCATAATGTGACGGACCCACCTAATGGATAAACTGAAGCCATAATATATAAACATAATTGTGTCTCATTTGTTTGCCACATAACTTTGCACGCGGATATACTTCATTTACTACTTATATATTAGCATGGGATATAAATAGCCATGAGACAATATTTGTAAAAAGAAGTTAATAATAATACAGAGCCACAAAATACTCATATTCCTCCTTTCTTTCTACTATTTTCTATCCTCATATCTCCATATACTACATTGGCCTTAGGTAGGTTTCTTTGAAAGAAGAAATAGTTAACAGGTTCTTGGTATATGAACACAAAATTACAACGGATACCAAAATTTTAGTAAGAAAAATAAAGATTTTAAAAGGGTAAATTCACAACCGTCCGACCTGACCTGATCAAAATATGGCGGGTCAACTATGAACAAAAAATTTTCATATTCGCTTTTTGTGGGTAGGGCGGCGAAATAGGCCAAACATGACTCACCCGACCGTTGTGCAGCCCTATAAATCCCCTCCCATATAACTGACACCTCGCGGAAAATATTTATAAATTAATTTGTTTCTTTTTAAACTGGCTCGATTTGGCACTATCCCTAGGTAATAAGACAATGGGATATTGTGGATTTTTATGTGTGAAAGATAACCCTAAGTTAACATGTCAAACTTACAAACATGTGGTTAGGATTTACCAGACTCATAGAGCATACCGGTCAGTAAAGTTATACTAGAGAGCTTATTAAAAGTGGCTTGATTGGCTAGAAACGAGTAGAGAACTTATTCTACAAAGTGACCTTGGAGTCTAATGGACTTGTTGAACTCATAACTTGTCTAGGGTTTTCAATGAACATATTTTGAAGAAGATTTGACTTGTATTCATGTTCACTGGTGGAGAAAGAATCTTTAATCATTCTCATCCTCATATTTACATTCTTTTATTTTTCTTCATATCTTTGCATTAGTTTATTTTCAGAAATTTATCGACAACTTTAACTCAACGTTCCCTTAGAAACGAACTTGCTTATCATTATTCTACTAGTTAGTATAGAACGTAAAGAATATATTTTTGACGAGTCTGACACCTCGACCAAATTGGCGCCACTGCCGGGAAACAAGTCGGTAATTCTATTTTTTATTTAATTTTCTGATTTTGCATTTATTTTTCATTCTAGTTTCTTTTAGTAATTTGTTTGCTTAGAATCTTATTTTCAGGTACAATTAATCATTCTTTTTAGGTGTAGGCGATTGGATTTATTGAGATGAATCATTTTGGAAATAACATATATGGTTAAACATTATATGCTGCTCAGTTTAATTTTCAATCTCCTTCTTATAACTTCCAACCATATGTGGGATATGATCAAAACAATATTTTGGATATAACCATCCTGCAAGACCTGGTGATAATTCTCATACATATCAACAGCCTTATAGTGGGTATGTAATTGAATATTCAAGTTTAGTATTTCTTGTATTTTTTCTTATTATTTTTTTTCGAATTTTCATATCATTATAGGATTTCCCACCTTGTTTTACATTAGAGGAGTCAATTTACATTGAGGACAATGTAAAGTTTAAGTGTGGGAGAATGGTTAAGCATATGAAAATCTTAAGTATTCACCTTTTAGGTAAAAAAATTTCAACTTTTTTGTTACTATTTGCATGAAACCTCTAACTTTTAGATATTTTAGAGTCACTTAGTCTATTCCTCGCTACGTTTACATACAAAGTTCTTATCAAAATAACTAAACTTATAAGTATTAGAGAACTATATTCGGGTTTCTTGGTTGTTGAGAGGCTAGAGCCAACAAAAAGGGACTTAAACCACCGGTGGAAAATTAGGTGCAAAAAGAATACATTATTAGAGAGATTCAATACCCATATATGAGTGAGGCACCAAACCTTAAATTCTTTGTACCTGTCTAAGTTGTCTGTTTAGAGTGTTTCATCTACGCAAACTCCGGATAGAATGATGAGTTACCCAACCTCGCACCATTTCAGCACTACTTTTTGATCTCTTGGGTGCTAATTCTATTAATCATGAGGGTGACATCAAAACTGCAAAAAAAAACCTTACCTTGTAGTTTGATTTGCAGTTGGCACCATTATCTCTATCTCGACAACAACAGGTCCATAGAAACACCATCATCATCAACAAGCAAAACATTACAAATTTGAAGAAAGGTTAAGACATTCAAGGTTTACAAGCAACACTACAAGGAAGAAAAATTCATATTCAAAGTGAAATACAAGGAGCAAAATTCTATATTCAAGTTGAAGGCTAAGTACAAGAGCAAAAAAATAAAAAAAAAAATGGATTTTTATGAAGTTTATGATACCGATATAAGTTGTGAAGAATCAAGTGGTAAAGACCTCTCTCCACGGCCATATTCGTTTCATTGTTATTCTTTTAGTATTTATTTTATCTTTCTTTAAAAAAAAATAAAAAAATCAAAAACAATTAAAAAAATATATTAAAAAAAAAGAAAAAAATATTTATATTGTTTTAGTGTATATTTCTTTTGGTATTTATTCATTAAGGATGTGGAAAAGAAGTTTCAAGCAACAAGAATTAGAGGAAAAGAATTAAAAAATTCGAAGTTTTACGAAGTTCAAGAGTTCATCATCTACAGTTGAAGCCGAAGACGAAGACGTTTCTATGGGACGCTGTGAGAGTGGTGCTGACTGTAGATTGAATGAGAAGGTGAGTGAGCATTCCCATCCTCGCATAATGGTTGATTTCTTTTCGTAGAGATCATTAGAAAACATATATTTTTCTTCCCACGTTTCTACGAATATTGAGATATAATTCAAAAGGTTTTCCCTTCCCACCATTCAACGTGTGCAGGGTTTCTATCTTTATTCCTGCCTTCACCCATGAGAACCATAAAGTTCGTCATTTGAGTGCAAATTCAAAAAACCCTATTGGTGAGGCAAAAGTCGAACACTCGATCACTTTCGAACCTGGATTCTTTCATATGGTGGTTTTCTCCTAACTCAAGAGTTAAGCATGAGAATAATGTTCTTTGGAATTTCCAACTTCTTATTATTAGTGTGCATAAACTTTATTTCCTCTTCTCTCTTTGGATGCATGTGTTTTGGAATATTTGGAAGTTGGAGTAGGTTTTATGGGCATACCTTTTTTAGACCCTCACGAGACTATAACTCGTCCACTAGGGCCACTTAGGGGTTTAAAGGCTTGTTACACATGCTAAGTGTAGCCGTATATTCAACGAAAGGCAGTTGTATATTTTAGGATAAATTTAGTTTAGTTTTCTCAAGGACTAGTGAAGTCTAAGTGTGAGGGAATTTGATAGGTGTATAAAACACCTTAATTAATATCTGTTGTTTATGCTTTATTTGCTAGTTTTCTTGTAAATTACGTATTTTACGCTTGTTTTTGAGTTTTATTGGTAGTTCGGAGTCATGAGAAGTAAAAGAAGATAAATAAGATCTTATGGCATTGTTTGGCGACTCTGGAAGTTGGCGAGCTCAAAGAATAGAAGCACACGAGTCTCATTTGTATAAAAACTGAGAATTACTAAGGGGCATCCAGTTTTACAAAGGGATTGCGAGAATTACTAGGGGGAAGTTGTTGTTTAATAAGACAGTGCTATAGGCAGTCAAACTTATAAGTGAAGCTTGTATCAAAGGTGTCTAAATATACTCCTATTTCTGATAACCTATAAATTAGGTTACTACCGAGAAAACAACTTTACTCTGTAAGCTTCCGGTCCCTTTTCGACCATGACTGCACCAAGGTTTACACCGACAACCTTAAGGAAGGGATTTGGGTTTTGTATTGAACTGTCGAGGCAAGAATGGGTTTGAGATGAATTAGAAGTTCAACAGATTAGACAGAGATTTCAAGCCGAGAAGTTAGGTCTGCACAAGAACTTGTTGCTGCCATTGAAGATGGGTTTCTTTGGTTCAAGTTTATGAAGGAACTGAAATCAAGAAAAGAAATGATGGTGTTCTTGGCAGTTCGAAGGTGAGTTTATGTTGGGGTCGCTGTGGGAAGTTCAG
This sequence comes from Papaver californicum, assembly GCA_023531435.1. Taxonomy (NCBI): domain Eukaryota; kingdom Viridiplantae; phylum Streptophyta; class Magnoliopsida; order Ranunculales; family Papaveraceae; genus Papaver; species Papaver californicum. The sequence goes on along the minus strand of JAJJMC010023768.1, from coordinate 709,511 downwards.
TTAACAGTTTTACCGAGAAAAAAATGAAGAAGAAGACCAAGTTCCGCTGATAAGCATGGAAGAAATGAAAGTAAAATGGGTTTTATAAACTCAGGGAGAAATTTCAGAGTATGGGTTATCGAGAGATGGTAGAAGAACAGTGACATTGAGGTTTCAGGACAAGGGTTGATTAGAAGATGAAGAACAGTAAAGAGATGGAGTTGTTTTAGCGAGGTTGAGCTCGAGTGCTTGGTCGTGAGTTTGAGAGATTATTGGGACATGAATGGATAATACGTGAATTGCAATGGGTTTTCGGATGTTGAATGTTACAATCAGTGCAGGGAAGGAGTTTCTAGCACCATTACCAACAGTTCTTGCCGGAAATACCAACCACAAAAGCACATAATATGTTCGATTAATTGTTCCAAAGAGTCAACCGAGAAGCTAGGACTTGACTTAGAAGTTGAGTTAAGGAAGGACACTGGGTACAAATTGTGATCTGATTTGAAGTTGTTTTGTTGCCGGAAAATCAGTGAAGTATATGGGTATCTGTCGTTCAAATTAACGATGGATGGAGAATATTAAGAAGTGTTTTTAGAAGTTGTATAGGATTAGGAAACTAGGTTGTTGGCGTAAGATTCAAGTCACAACAAGAAATCGAAGCTATAAAAAGGACTCAAGGATACAACAGAGAGACATCACACATACACCCTCTCACGACTGCGCCTCTATAACTATATAGCCATCATCATAAACAGCATCACCTCCACATTCAGCATCATCTTTTACATCTCCACAGCATCCGCATACACCCATCAGGCCATCAGAGCTACAACTACAGTCAACCCCCTCCTCCATCTGTTTGCTACATCACCATCCATGCCACACGTTCCAGGCAGAGAGCTTGTAGTTGCAACATCATTCCATTCCACCCACTTGTTTGGTTTAGTTGATTTTAATTTTAGTTTCATATTATTATTTTTTTTCTATGAACTCCAATATGTCTAGCTAAATTTTGTATGATTAGTGATATTTTAAAACTATGTGACTTGAATTTATCAAATTAATCTTCCTCTGAATATTGTTTTATTGTTTTTCTTTTACCATGTTTATGACCATGGATTGTTTACGAGTTTTTAAATGTACAATTGAATAATACGTTTGCAATTGTAAAGCTAGATTCTTGAGCCGAGATCCGTAATAGTTATGACGATTTAATCTAAAGTAGTAAAACATCAACGTTGCAATGGGATATTGTGGATTTTTATGTGTGAAAGATAACCCTAAGTTAACATGTCGAACTTACAAACATGTGGTTAGGATTTAACAGACTCATAGAGCATACCGGTCAATAAAGTTACACTAGAGAGCTTATTAAAAGTGGCTTGATTGGCTAGAAACGAGTAGAGAACTTATTCTACAAACTGACCTTGGAGTCTAATGGACTTGTTGAACTCATAACTTGTCTAGGGTTTTCAATAAACGTATTTTAAAGAAGATTTGACTTGTATTCATGTTCACTAGTGGAGAAAGAATCTTTAATCATTCTCATCCTCATATTTACATTCTTTTATTTGTCTTCATATCTTTGCATTAGTTTATTTTCAGAAATTTATCGACAACTTTAACTCAACGCTCCCTTAGAAACGAACCTGCTTATCATTATTCTACTAGTTAGTATAGAACGTAAGGAATATATTTTTGACGAGTCTGACACCTCGACCAAATTGGCGCCACTGCCGGGAAACAAGTCGGTAATTCTAGTTTTTATTTAATTTTCTGATTTTGCATTTAGTTTTCATTCTAGTTTCTTTTAGTAATTTGTTTGCTTAGAATCTTATTTTCAGGTACAATTAATCATTCTTTTTAGGTGTAGGCGATCGGATTTATTGAGATGAATCATTTTGGAAATAACATATATGGTTCATAAGAACAAACATTATATGCTGCTCAGTTTAATTTTCAATCTCCTTCTTATAACTTCCAACCATATGTGGGATATGATCAAAACAATATTTTGGATATAACCATCCTGCAAGACCTGGTGATAATTCTCATACATATCAACAGCCTTATAGTGGGTATGTAATTGAATATTCAAGTTTAATATTTCTTGTATTTTTCTTATTATTTTTTTTCTGAATTTTCATATCATTGTAGGATTTCCCACCTTGTTTTACATTAGAGGAGTCAATTTACATTGAAGACAATGTAAAGCTTAAGTGTGGGAGAATGGTTAAGCATATGAAAATCTTAAGTATTCACCTTTTAGTAGAAAATTATCAACTTTTTTGTTACTATTTGCATGAAACCTCTAACTTTTAGATATTTTAGAGTCACTTAGTATATTCCTCGCTACGTTGACATACAAAGTTCTTATCAAAATAACTAAACTTAGAAGTACTAGAGAACTATATTCGGGTTTCTTGGTTGTTGAGAGGCTAGAGCCGACAAAAAGGGAATTAAACCACCGGTGGCAAATTAGGTGCAAAAAGAATACAGTATTAGAGAGATTCAATACCCATATATGAGTGAGGCACCAAACCTTAAATTCTTTGTACATGTCTAAGTTGTCTGTTTAGAGTGTTTCATCTACGCAAACTCCGGATAGAATGATGAGTTACCCAACCTCGCACCATTTCAGCACTACTTTTTGATATCTTGGGTGCTAATTCTATTAATCATGAGGATAACATCAAAACTGCAAAAAAAAACCTTACCTTGTAGTTTGATTTGCAGTTGACACCATTATCTCTATCACGACAACAACAGGTCCATAGAAACACCATCATCATCAACAAGCAAAATATTACAAATTTGAAGAAAGGTTAAGACATTCAAGGTTTACAAGCAACACTACAAGGAAGCAAAATTCATATTCAAAGTGAAGTGACAATACAAGGAGCAAAATTCTATATTCAAGTTGAATACTAAGTACAAGAGAGAAAAAATCAAACTAGGTGGATTTTTATGAAGTTTATGATACCGAGACAATACGAGTTGTGAAGAAAGAATCTTTAATCATTCTCATCTTCATATTTGCATTCTTTTATTTGTCTTCATGTCTTTGCATTAGTTTATTTTAGAAATTTAACTCAACGCTCCCTTAGGAACGAACCTGCTTATCATTATTCTACTTGTTATTATAAGAAAGTAAGGAATAATTTTTTAACGAGTTTGACACCTCGACCATCCGAACCTTGGTATTTCAATAAGATTACGTTATTCCATTTAATTTCCTAATAGTGGTGTCCATCTTTGAGACAAATTCGACCCTTGAAAATAGGTCCTGGACGGCCAGGATAGACCGATCATATGAAATCAGTGAGTGATAAGTCCGAGCATAGTTTTATAAATTCATTACATGTTTTTTCTATTTAAACGTATTCTTTTATATATAAATTTGGATTCCTACAGCAACACATGTTAAAAGTGTACTATTTTCACTACAAGTATGCGTTATCGATGATATTTTCAGATCTACAATCTACAAAGGTTCTCAAACTACATTAAAATTTTGAGAGGCACAAAGTCATTGATTCTTTTTTAGTGTTCAGTTTCAATTGTCGAAAAATAAACAAAACGGTATTAGTTCTTCACTGAAAATTTATGTATCTCTATACAAATATATTATGAAAATAATATAAAAATAGTGATTATGTGAAACAATAACTAGCATACACACAATTTACTAGCCAATATAATTTCTTTTTGAATTTATTTTCCTTGAATTAGTATCATCAATTTGATTTGAAATTATACAAATGCAGTACTATATAGTTTTTCCAAGAGGTAATTAAAAGATTGATAAGTCGAATTTTTTTTAATTAGAGAAAATCATGCTTCTCTTTAAGCTTGATCCTAGATTTATATTGCCCCTTCATTAAGCAGAAAAAACTAATTTCTAAATTATATAAAAATCCATAACAAAATGATTTAATAAGTCTAATGTCGGATACCTAAAAAATGTCAAATTAATAATAAAATTGTCATAGAATGACCGAGATCTTCCGAAAAACACAAATGATCTATCAAGACAAAGGAGGATCAGAATCGTTAGGATTAATGAATTTAAATAAGCTAGGAATTACCTTAGTCCAACTTAAACTAAAATAAGAATTGAATTTCTAATTTGACCGTATTTTTAAATTTAACTATGTTTTCTAATCTAACTATATTTTCTAACCATAAAAACTCTCTAACACTAATTTTAACCGACGTCCTCGACTATTCCTCGAAGGGGAAGCAAATTTTTAATTCTAACCTAAATTTAAAATAACCAAGCCGAAACCGTCTGCCCTGACTAACCCCTAAGACTAAGCTTCCATCGGGATGATACCTATCTTACTTAATTATGGATAATCTTAATTAATCATGATATAATCATTTCTTTTATTTTTTTATTATTTTTTTTTAAGAAAATTCTAATAATATTTATTCTAAAACTTTTTTTATATATTTTTTTTTATTTTTTTTTACTTTGAAATGCCGAAGTTAATGATGTTTCAACCATGACTATTCCATATAGCCAAATTTTTATTAGAAATCATTAGGGTACTGAATAATGACAATGACGATTCTTACAAGACCATAGCAACTTTTCATGAAAAATTTAGCAGCAAAAAACAGTCTTTATGGTTTAAAGTTTAGACAGTGACGATTGTTATAGCAAATACTTGACCCCGTAAAAATTAACAACATCGTCATGGTCCTAAGATATCGACCATGACTACTGCTCCATGCTATAAAAGTTAGACCATGACGAATGTTAAGACAAAATCTTGATCAATTCTACTTGAAATATCAAAAGACTCGTCATGGTCCTAAGAGATGTCGATCATGAAAATTGTTCTAGTGTCGCCATTATATCAAAGTTACACCATTACGACGATTGTAAAAAGCTTCATATTTATCTAATAGACCATGTCAACTTTTCACGAGAAGATTAAAATTCAAATTTTTTTTATAAATTTAAAAAAGTTGGCATGATCATAATCTAACGACCGTGACGATGGTGACATATTTTATAAATTAAAAAAAATTTATAGAAAAAGGTAAATTAAAAAAATTTAAAAGTAAAATAAAAGAACAAATAAGAAAATAAAATATATGAAATATGTATAAATAGAAAGATAAACAAATGAAAAAGTAAAAAAGAACAAGTAAAAAAAAGTTATTAAAAATGAAAAAGGAAAAATAATAAAGGGTCATTGTTTTAGGATGAAAACAAATGTACTGTAAAAGAGTACTTTCAGTAGGTCGAGAGGTCAAAATCGAACAGGACAAGCCTAAACCAAGAAATGGTCGTTCAAGTCCTGCTTCAATTACAAAGGTGGAAAAGATTGGGTAGGTCTTAGAGGAGGGAAGAAAAGAAGGTTGAGAAATTATCAGTGTGATGATTAATTGTAGTGTGTAAAGAAGAATGGATTATCTCTGGATTAATCGCTAATAGCATGACAACTATTTATATTTCTGAGAAGACACACTGATTTCCTGTAAGTGGTGGAAGTTAGGGAGAGATGGAAATGTGACGATTGTGGATATTGTAGTGGATTTATTCTCGAAAAGTAGGAAAGACTTGCATGACAACTACTCATCATCCTCTCAACTTCTCTGTAACTGTCCTACTACTTATTACCTTCTTGTTCGGATGTGTTTCCATAACGCACAATGCCATAGACCGCCATACCAATACCCCAATGAGAATCCCTCCATGTGTTGTATTTGATATCTCAAAGAATGATATTGGAGTCGTGAACCACTGTTATTTTGGTCAAGTCAAGTCAAATGACTTTCTAAGTCAGTGAAGCAAGTTGCACAACTCACTAAATTTTTAATTATACTGATCAGTGTCGAGTCTGGTAAGTTTAGTTGTCATATTCTAGCTTTGAAATATCATGGTGTTTTAATATCTAAGTGTTAGCTTAGAAGTCACTTGGCATAAATCTAGAAGACGTTTGAGTACAAGATTTGTAAAGAGCTTTTTAAGTAAGAAGGCTTATTAGATAATCATATGGGATTAATGTTGGCATTAGGCCGTATTGAAAAGAATGGCGTATTTATAAGGGAAGCAGATAGCAAAGCCAGCACTAGCTTCTTAGCGCAAATGGTAATACGCTAGCTTTTTAGGCACATAAGGATAATGTACTAACGTTTTGGAGGGAAGGATAATATATTATATACTAGCAAGAAATTTAGTCATAAAGCTGATGCTAGGTAAAGGAAGTAGCAACATGGAAGCTAGCTCCAAGGAAGTAACGCCATGGATGCTAAGACTGAGTCGTTAGCCAAGACGCGCTACCAAGCTGGGACGCTGATAACTGCATAATTCATATGTTTCTAATGTCAAATCCATGTTTGTTTTATCTATAATTCTTTCATATTCCTTTTATTACTCTTTTTTTCTATCTTATATCTTATATTAGGTGAATCATCCAAAAATGAGCTAGAAAGTGCTAAAATGAACAAGGAATTGAGTTCTACAAGTGAAAGAGAGTCCAATAAAAATTATACTCATTCAAATACAAGATTTCTTAACACACAATTCAATAGAACGAGAAGACGAAGCTAACGCAAAAAGAATGAGGTCATTCCGAGTTCGAACGAAGAAGTTATGGACAAAACAGTCAAGATGAAGAAAATATCAACTACAACTCAACAGTCGGCATTTTTCATAAACAACCAATCTATACCGACTATGACACGAATAAGGAAAAGAATTACACCAACAATCTTCATTGCTCATTAGCAACACATCTATGCAAGACTGTCACAAGTTTGGTGGCAGAGAATTACACCAACAGTCGGCATTGCTCATCAACAACCAATCTATGCCGATTGTAGCAAGATTAGTTGCAGAAAGTTGGGCCAACTGTCGACATTGTTGGTGGGAAACATCTATCTGACTATAGAAATCCAGTGGGTTAGTTTTGGCATATTTTTGACTTCCAAATCAGAGAAACATGGTTAGGGAAGGATTCTAAACCCTAGAAGGAGAGGATACTTGATGGCCAAGAATTGAAGGCTATAAAAGAAGACATCCAAGGCTCAAACGATACATCTCTTAATATTCTAGATCTTTACAATCCAATACATATTTATTCTACCTCTCATATCACAACTTCTACATCTAAACCTAGGGTTTATACCTTTAGGGAGAAACCATTCTTCTTTGTAATATGAGTAGCTAAACCTTTGTCGATTAAGGATGAATTCAATATTCTAAGCGTAAAGCTTTATTAGTTAATACAAGTTTATTTGAAGTTATTATCATCATCGTTCGTTTTCAATATATCTAGGGTTTATGATTGATTTCTTATATTGTTTGGAGTGCATGCTAGATTAATCTAATGATTATTCTATTGCTAGTAGAGAGTTGAGTGATCCGTAATTGTGGACCACATCCTACACAAGTAGAGAAAATGAGACCTTGCAGAGGTATTCTGTGGAAAAATAGTGTGTAAAAATAACACTAGCAAGTGGACCGAGCGTACTGAGTCTAACTACTAGAATTAAACTTAAATTCACAAATCTTAAAGCATTCGATCGAGTACACCTTGTAAGTGCACCTCAAGGCGGCTCAGTTGGATAGAATCCGGTGACTAAGCGTACATGTTATCCGGTGATATAGGGAGTTTTGGGGATATCTAAGCGTACATGTTATTCTACGGTTGGTGGTGAATGGTTCTAACGAAAGATAGATAAGTATACTAATCCAGTTAACGTTTGGTAACGGAGAACGACTCCCTGATCATCTCTCTTTCTTATTTCTGTTTATTATCTTTTTAGTCAACTTATAACCAAACTGACATCTCAATTACACATCTAAATGATATCTCAATTACACATCTCTTTGTGGGAATGATCCTTACTATCGCTATATTACTAGTTAATTAGTGAGAAATATCTTGAGTAATTTGTTGCACTTTCGACACGCATCAAATTTTTTGCGCCGCTTCTGGGGAAGCGGTGGTTAATTGATTTTTTATTTGTTTTAGATTGGTTTAGTAGTTTAGAATTTTTCACATTTTTCTTTAGTATTTTCATATTTTTAGGTTTTCATGGTGTTAACAACTCGTTGAAGGTGTTCAAATCTCGTCAAAAACGGGAGGTAAATTCTGCATACAGGTTGTAAGTATCATTTTTTTTGTTTTTGTTTTTAGATTTTTGATTAGATTTTCTCTTTATTCTTGTGAGTCGTCATGTTTCCTTACGGAAATAACATGTACGGTGCACAAGATCACTCATATAATAGTGGTAATCAATATGGTTTTTAATCTTAAAGTTATGACAACTACCAACCGTTCCATGAGTATAATCAAAACCAATCTTTTGGATATGATCAGTATCCTACGGAACCTTATGGTTATTCTCATACATGCCAAAAACCTTATGACGGGTATGTAGGTGAACGACCACGAGGATGGGAGGATAGTTATGTTTCTAATAATTTCTCTAGTACCACAGATTCTACTTGTGGCAAGTTAGAAAAACTCCAAGGGATAATGGAAAATTTATTCAACAACAAGATGAGCACGATATAAAGTTAGATGATTTGCAACAACAACATCAACAATATGATTGGGGAGAGTCACATCGAGAAATTCAAAGGAATTCAGAAAAATTATCTGAACAAATTGTTCAACTCGGTAAAAATAGGGATAAGGAAGAAGTATGGCCTCAAAACCAAAATGATTCTGAAATTCCTAAGAACGATAAAGACTATTATGAAGATGAGCAACCTTTGAAAATTCCTTGCAATAGTGATGAAGTTATTCCAACTCTAGATCATAATAACGATCATTCACTTATTCAAAAGGAGGAGATTGGGTATAACCTATCCATTGTCATAAATGGTGCAACATATTCAAATGAATGTTTTAGGATCTACACCGAAGAATATTTTCTTGAAGAGGACCCTAATTCTGATGATGAGTGTGTTAAAGATATGGTCATTGAGAATGAGACCAAATTGATTGATTTCGTGGAAGACCCAATTAACCTTGCTAAGGATTATAATGATGCTGAGATTTTGGTTGAAGCAGAAAATGACGAAGAATGGTTTTTAAAGAGGTTGATAGAGGACTACGATATACATGAGGTAAAATTTTCATTAGAGTACTCTAAGAATGATGAGGATCTCGTAATATAAGAGATTGTGAAAGGTTTGTCTAATCCTTTGCATAATTTTATATCTTTTGATCCTCCCTCGATGGAAATAGTTCCCCAAAAGGTTGTTAACCCAATTTTTAAGGACGTACCTCACTTAGGGTTGGGTATATGTGCTACGAAAATTCTTAAGAATTATGATGCTTCTAATCATCCACCAATAGATGTGTTTTATTCTAGCATTATGCAGATTCACCAACAGGAACCCAAAGAAGTTCCCTTGTTCTATGTTCTTTATACACTTCCAAGTGTAGAAAAAACTAAGTGTTGGGGAAACTTCTATAAAATAACAGTTTCAATATTTATATCTTATGCTAACATTTTTTGAAGCTGTTAATAAAACTTCATATTATTATCTGGGTGGATCCCCAGATTTTTAGATTGTTGGTTTACGGGAGCTAACCAGAAGGTCGGGATGAGGATGTTAAACTAAGTGCTAAATGGGAGGCAACCCATTGGTTTCGTATTTCTATCTTTTTTTAAAAAAAATTATTTTTCATATCATATTAGGATTTCCCATCTTGATTTTACATTCGAAGAGCCAATTTACATTGAGGACAATGTAAACTTTAAGTGTGGTGGAGTGATTAAGCATATTGAGTTTTTAGTCTTTACTTTTATAGGTAGAATTTTTGAACTTTTTGTACATATTTGTATGAAAACTCTAACTTTTAGATGTTTTAGAGTCACTTTGTATACTTCTAGCTAAGTTTACATACGGATTTCTCACTGAAATAACTGAAGTTATAAGTATTAGAGAACTATATTCGGGTTGCTTAGTTGTTGAGAGGCTGGAGCTAACAAAAAGGGACTTAAATCGCCAGTGGTGAATTAGGTGCAGAAAGAATACAATATTATAGAAGTTGATCATTCAATACCTATGAGTGAGGAACCAAACCTTCAATTGTCCGTTTAGAGTTTTTCATCTGCGCTAATTCCGGGAAAAATAATGAGCTACCCAACCTTGCACCAATTACAGCACTACTTTATGATCTCTTGAGTGTTATTTGTATCAATCATGAGGGTGTCATCAGAATCGCTAACTCTATCTTGTAGTTCTATTTGCAGTTGGCACCATCCTCTTGACAACAACAATTCAATATAAACACATTATCATCAACAAGCGGAGCATCAAAAATTTAAAGGAAAGTTGAAGGCAATCAAGGTTTACAAACAACAATACAAGAAAGAGAAAATTTTCATATTCAAGTAAAACAACAATACAATGATCAATATTACATATACATGTTGAAGATTTATGTACAAGAGTGAAAGAAATCAAAAGATGAGAGTTATTGAAGTTCATGATATCGAGAGAATACAAGTTATAAAGAATCAAGTGGTAAAATCCTTATCCCATGGCCATAGTAGTTTCATTATCTATTTTATTTTCAGTTTGTATTTTATTTTAAATTTAATTAAAAAAAGAAAAAAAAGGGGAAAAATAGAAAAAATAGAAAAAAATAGAAAAAAATAGAAAAAAAAGGGAAAAATAAATGTTTTATATTGCTTTAGTTTTTATTTCTTTTGTATTCATTCAATAAGGACGCATGGAATAAGAAATCTATAAAGAAGTCTCAAACAACAAGGAATTGAGGAAAAAAGTTACAAATTGTCAAAGTTCTACGAAGTTCAAGAGTTCATCATCAAGAGTTAAAGACCGAAGACTTAAGACGTTTTTATTGGATGCTGTGAGAGTGATGTTGATTGTGAATCGGGTGAGAAGGTAAGTAAGCGTTCACATCTTACATAGTGGTTGATTTCCTTTCTTAGAGATCAACAGAAAAAAATGGTTCTTTTTCATCCCACGTTTCTATGGGATAACATCTCCATATCATTCAGAAGGTTCTCTTTCCTTTCTACCATTCAACGTGTGCATGATTTCTATCTTTACTCCTTCCTGCACAATAAGACTCCATAAAGTGTGTATTTTGAGTGTCAATTTCATAAAACTCTATTGGTGAGGTGATAGACACATTTTATTGTCTAATTTGCACCTTAATTTCTAGTGAGTTAGTATTCGATTTTGTGTCTATTACGTGTTTTTATGCTTTTGTAGGTACATTAGAAGAATAAAGATTTGTAGAAAAATTGGCTCAAAAAGTGATAAAAGCACCCAAGGATAAGTGTTATTTGGCACCCTAGAAGTGGATAAGGGGCACCCTCGAGTCAACTCGGTCAA